>PVIY010009851.1:0-70973 GCA_004026745.1 Myrmecophaga tridactyla | reverse complement strand
AAAAGAGGCCCTCCTGGGGGTGACTCTTAGGCCTAAATTTTAAGTAGACTTGACCTATCCTTTGTGGGGTTAAGTTTCATATGAACAAACCCGAAGACTGAGGGCTCAGCTTATAGCTTTGGTTGTCCACACTGCTTGTGAGAATATCAAGAATTCAACTTGGGGGAAGTTGAATTTCTCCCCGTTCTCACCATTCCCTTACTCCAACTGTTTTCATGGAGATATGACCCACCCAATTATGGGCAGGACCTTTTGATTAGGTTTTCTCTCCACCCATTCAAGTTGGGTCACTTACTACAGTCCTTTAAGAAGGAACCATTTTGAAAAAGCTTCAAAGCCCTCACAGCCAGAGACGTTTGGATATGAAGGGAAAAAAACACCCCCAGGGAAGCTGTTTGAAACTAGGAGCCAAAGACCCAGCAGACGCCAGCTACGTACACGCTTTCCCAGCTAACATAGGTGTTCCAGACCCCATCAGCCTTTCTTGAATAAAGGTGTCTTTCTCGGGATGCCTTATTTTAGATACTTTATTAGCCTTAAAACTGTAAACCAATGACTTAATGAATTCATTTTTTAAAAGTTGTTCCATTTCTTGTGTATTGCATTCCGGCTGTTTTAACAAACCAATACATGAACTAGAACAGAATTTTATGACCCTATTTATTATTGCTTCCTAACCCTGGAGTACCCAACCAAGAAAAAAACAAATTAAACTAAGGAAATGTTAGCTAAAAAGCTCTTAGTCTTAAATGTCATGATATTTAATACTTTACAACCTCTGGTAATTGTCACGGTCAAAGATTAACTTACTTGGAAAACGGAAGGTTGTGATTAGAAATATATTTCTAAATGAAAAAATATCTTTCTTACATAGAATGACTACTGTTACCATTAAGTTTGACTTGGTAAGTTCTGCCTTTTCTCAGAAGAAGATATTCTGCAATAAATGAAGTCACTATTTTATTAAATTTAATTTGTATACTCACTTTGCTCTGCACTTTGCTTCTCAGAATTTTGTCCCTTGGGTCTCAAGCCATATCCCATTTCTACAAGTATATGGTCTAAGAGTTTTCCTATGAATGTTTAAGAAAATTAACAATGTTTAATTTTCTTGAAATTAAAATTTTAATATTGCAGGAAAGCATAAGTAAAGAACACACAATTCAGAGTTTATAGCTATTAAAATATTAGTATATTTCTAACTAATCCAGCTTAGCTTCTATGTGTAAAAACAGAGTTTCATAATAACCAGTTTTAAAAAATGAAGCAAAATTACCATCACTAGTTGAATGAAAATTGAACGAAAAGATTTCACTTCAAAATTTTAAATAACATTGAAAGATTCACTAGTATCTTGGAAGCAATATCCAAAAACTGAAGTCATATCATAAAAAACATTAACAATGAAACAAAACAAAGACTTAATTTCACAACATGATTAACTACATTTTCCAACAAGTAACCTACACACTCCGCATACCTAAAAGTAGAAGGGTAATAATGTGGAAACTGAGAGGCAGAGTTAAGCACACCGTAAAAACTCACTTCACAACTGGAGCTGGAAAAATGGGATTCCAAAATGTCTCAAGTTACACAATTTAAATAGTATGTACTTAAGGTACTGATACAAACTAAAAGCAGTTTCCTCAAAGGCAAAGCACTGACAATAAGAACGAAAAAATTTATAGAGAAATTCTTGAATTCCACTCAAAGGAGTAGAAAGCAACAGTAGATAATATAATGGCTATATGAAACGTATAATATAATTATGCCCACACTAAGTCTAGATCTAGCATTTTAATCCCTCCAGTTCTATAAATTTGTGGCACATCTTTGACAAATTATCAATAACAACAGGGCCAAAACCACATTTTCAGTCACGATTTGAATGACTCCAGAGAGGAACTTATTCAGCCTCACTATATATTTCTTCTCTGAGTCAACCGGTGGAGACAAAATAATAGAAGTGCTCAACTTAAAAAGATAAGACTCAGAGCTTACCTGAATTTGGCAGCATAACGTCTACAGCAAAGGTAACTATTCCCTCTTTTAAGATGTCGACAATCTTTATAGAGCAGCACTGCTCCATTAACAGTGATTTAATCATTTGGATACAATCATTGCTCCAATTCCCCTCTGCTGGGATAACATTGGCCACAAAGCACTTTATGGCCTGAAAGATTCTGCACGTTACTCACAAAAAATAGCATTTAAAAATTACTAATTCTTTGAACATTTTTAAAGATGACGAATTTTGTTCAGAAAATTTATCAAGACACTTCAAGTACTAAATATTCAGATACACAATTTTATGGTTAAGTATTTATCTGTCTTGTTAATGCTGACTCTTGGGACCTGAAGCTTGAGAAATTCATGAAAGGAAAATAATCTCCAATTACGCATAAATTTAGGGCACTTCCAAATAATGTAGTAAATACAGAAATGACTGATTTTAAAAAGCAGATGGATAAACATGCCTAAAAATGCTGACATTTCTCACCTGAGGCAGTACACCACTAAACACAGCATATTAAAAATAGAGCCAAGATGGCTAATGAGTATTCATCTATGGAGTAAAAGACACAGCAATAGCTACTTTTTAATAATAACCACGGCAGACAAAACAAGTAAATATTATATCCATCAAAACAATAAAATACAGCTCCTTTGGGACACTGTTTGGAATTTAGAAGGTAAAAGACTCACACTAGGAGGAAACAAGTCAATGTTTCTGTTTAGTTGGTGAATTCTGTTTATTGGAATTATTTCTTCATTTCCATAATCAATATATAAGACTCGTGCCTCCTTCTGCAGCACATTAACATCTTGTATTATTACTCTGTTCCATGTCTAAAAGTGAAATACAATGGTATTTTGCTTCACAACAGCATTTCACAATTTCACATTTAAAAACACTTAGACCAATCTAGAGAACACACAAAGGCTGCTATTTTGTTGAAGCATTCAATTAAAAAGCCAACTCAGTTTCCTAAGGATCATGTTAAGAAATCCCTAAAATTGTCTAAATAGGACATCTTAACATGCACAAATATCCCCAAAGCTAGTCTAGCAGAAGAGACTCTATCACACTCTAATGCCTCAATTACACAAATGAAGCAAGCTCTGGGATTAGCAATCAGTCTACAATCAGCAGTTTAGGAGCCTTGAAGTAAAGGTAGAAAGGGCTAGAGGAGGGAGAGAACAAGGGGAGAGAGCCTGGAGACAGAGGAAGACAAGCGGAAGTGTGACTAGAGTCTGGCTTTCAACTCTCTAATGCATCATTAAAAGCTCTGGTGTCGATGAGATGATATGACCAGAGTAAAGCATAACATTTTATAAATAATTCATTTCATTAGAGGTTACCTGATCAACAGTGTACTTGGCAACACAAACTTCCCCTTTAACAGGAACATAATTTTCTTCCTGCCCTTTATTTGCATATGTTTCTTTTAAGTTCAATGAAAGTTGGTTCATGTATTCTAAAACTTCTGAAGAATATAACTGCACATAAAAATCACTTGGGTGTTTGAATTCAGTAACTGTACCCTGTCAAATATAGAAAAGATGTAATAACTCACTGGGAACACAAGCAGATGTAAATCTTACAAAAGTACAGTAGGAAGTTTTAGTAATCTTTATCAATTTAATCAGATTTATTTTGTAGCTATTTTTATAAATGCAAATTGAAAACAGGAAACAAAACTCTAAAGTTCTTTGGATCTCTATCTAGGGAGAGTAAAAGAAAAATACCTTTAATTCCATAGTTTTCCTGAGTTGTAGACTCCTCAAATCAGAAAACATAATTTTTTCAGCACAAATGTTCTTTTCTCTAGTAGCTCCAAGCAGATAGTTGCTCTGGTTTAAAGAGAAAACATGTAAGTAACTTTTTTTTTTTTTTTTTTTTTTTTACATGGGCAGGCACCAGGAATCGAACCCAGGTCCTCGGGCACAGCAGGCAAGCGTTCTTACCTGCTGAGCCACCGTGGCCTGCCCATGTAAGTAACTTTTAAGCACCTGTTTAAATGATACTGTGGCCACTATTTGCTTAATTGAGACCAAAGTAGCCTTGCCCTTAGGCTTGAAGAACAGAGCCTAGAAATAGCGAAGACCTCCAAGAGCCACTAAATTCACTGTGAAACAACAGTCGACACAATACTGTGGATCACCCCAGGAACCAGGCCATGATGGTGATGCCAAGGTTGAGATTATAAAAGAAAACAGGAGGATTGTGGGGAGACAAGACTATAGGTGCTCTAGGAATCAGTCCCTCAACCAAAACCACTAATGAACTAGCAGGAACTGTCTAAACCAACTATTCTGAAACCTTGTTTCAAATATTGTGTAGCATTTGTGTAGCATCCAAGGAACACCTGTAGGAAAAGGCTGGTAAACTGTGATAATTATCAGTGAATTTCACTCTCCCTGAAAGCAACTACCATTCATTCCCCAGCTATATGGCAAGCAGCAAAGGGGGACTGCAGTTTATGCCATAAAGTGTAGTTCTCCAAAATCTGGGGAAGTAAGGTCTGAGTACTGATGGTTGTTTCTGATCAACTACTTAAGATCACATGAGGATTGGATGAGGGCGGCCACTGTTCCAATCCCCCTCAGGCAAAAGCAGAAGATGAGTCTCCTAAAGCAGTACCTATTTTCCCCCTCTTCTCTCTTCTCATTCCCCATTTGGGAACAAAAATAGTTTGAGAAAGTCACATATCCATGGCTCCTGACCTCAACAACAAGCAGCCCAGAAATCCCAGAGGAATGGGAGCACCTCCTTCCAGGTTATAAAAACATAATTCTCAGAATGTCCAGTTCACAATAAAAACATTTCAAAATGCAAAAAGAAACAGTTGAGTACTGCCCATTCACAGGAAGAAAAGAATTCACCAAAGATCCCTGAGAAAGCACATATGCTGAAACTATTAAAGTCTTAAAAAAAATTTACTGTCTTAAATATATTCAATGAGCTAAAGAATTCCACATACAAAGATTTAAAGGATCAAAAATAGAAATTGTCAAAAAGAATCAAGCAGAAATTTGGAGTTTCAAAGAACAGTACTGAAATGAAAATCTCAGTGTTAGGTCAGGGGAACTGGGAAGGGCACTGCAACTGGAGCTGTGGAGGCTGTGTTGCCCCTCCCAGTGTGGCTTCTGGAACCGCCCCTTCCGACCACCCAACTTCCAGAGAACCGCCCCTTCCAGACATCACCTGACCCCCTTGCTTAAAAACCGCCCACACCATCACCCAGGAACTGACTCACCTACCTCCATCTTGGATTTGGTGAGCTCAGCCCAGGAGCACAGAAATAAACCCACCTGCTTTAAATTTCCTGGTCTACCATCCTTCGTTCTCACCCTTTTGCCTCCTAAACCTTTCATCTTGGTGCCGAAACCCGGGAGAGAAGCACGGGTGCCGCCTGCCTGGCCAGAGGTGCCCGACTTCCTCTCTCCTCCTTCCTCCACATAGCCAGCGACAAGGGATCCTTCAGCCTGCCACTACATCCACCACAGATTGGGTAAGTCCCTGCCCTCTTAGCCCTGCTGCTGGGTCTCACGGTTCCGAGAGCGCCTGTTAATTTACCCTCCGAAAATCGTGAATTCACGTCATGTTCTCTTCCGAGGGCTGAGGTGAACGGGGATGCCCGCAAGCCTCACTCCCTTTCCCGGGACTTGAAAAGTTGTGGGGATGCCCCGTTTTTTGTTTCCCTCCCAAATTCAGGTCCAGGACCTGAAAGGGCCTCAAACCAGGGTGAGACGTCCCCTGGGGAGAGGAGCACCTGCTCGTAAGAGTTCCGAGGACTCTCTCGGGGCGTTGGGACGCCGACATCCCCTGGGCCGGTCCTTTATCCTCAGAGACCCGTCAGTGGGCCATAAATCCTCAAAAACCAAACCTTATACTCCTTTGGGTTGTCTTTTGACAAACCTATCCACACTGGATTTACTTCCAGACATCTGGCCAAAATGCCTCACTTACTTTTGTAAAAGGGCTTGGCCCCAGTATCAATTGGATAACGGTTCTCATTGGCCTGAAGAGGGGACTTTCGATTTTAATATCCTTACAAACCTCTGCAATTTTTGCCAGAGGAACGACAAATGGGCCGAAATTCCTTATGTCCAGGCTTGCTTTCTTCTGCACTCCCGTCCCTCCCTTTGTACCTCCTGCTCCACAGCCCAGGTTCTCCTAGCTGGAGAAACCCCCAAATCTCCACTTCTAAACAAACAGCCCGATGAAACTTCCTCCTTTTCCGACCCCCTCGATTCATCTCCCTTTAAACGACCAGGGCCTCCACCAGGTTTAGGGAAACTATTCTCTCCTCCCCCACTCTATCCTCCTTCCCTCCAGCAGCACTTCAGTCGCCATCTTGTCCCTCACTTCCTCCTTCCCCTCCAGCAGCACCTCAGCCGCCATTTTATCCTTATCTTTCCCCTTCTGGACTAGCAGCTATCCAGCTGCCATCTCATCCTTCCCTTCCTCCTCCTACTCTAGCAGCTCTCCCACTACCACCATGCCCCCTTCCCCCTTCTCCGGCTCTTCCGCCGCTGCCTAATTCTTCACCATCCTCAACAGCCTTGCCATCCTCACCTGTAAGCTCCAGTACCCACTCAAAAAGTACTTTACTCTTTCCCCTCCAAGACGATGCAGGACCTGAAGGGCTAATTTGAGTACACACTCCCTTCTCCCTGGCCGATCTCTCACACATTGAGAATCAGTTGGGCTCCCTCTCTAATGACCCAACTACCTATACTAAAGAATTCCAATATCTGGCTAATGCCAACGACCTTACCTGGCATATCTATGTAATCTGCTCTTCTTCCCTCACTACCGATGAGATGGACCGCATTTTCAGTGCCACCAGGGCTCATGCTAACCAGGGGCATATAACCGACCACACCATGCCAGTGGGGGCTGAGGCAGTACCAGATCAAGAGCCAGGGTGGGACTATCAGATGGACACCCCAGCAGGGAGAAATGGACGAATCAGGTGAGACAAAATGCTTACATGCCTCACAGCCGGCATGCAGAAAGCTTCCCATAAAGTTGTAAACTTCCATAAGCTGAGGGAGATTACTCAAGGTCCTGAAGAAAATCCTGCCGCTTTTCTATACTGGCTCACAGAAGCCCTCTCCCAATATACCCACCTAGACCCTGACTCGGAGGCTGGTAAAACCGTTCTAGCCACACATTTTATATCCTAGTCAGCCCCAGACATTAGGCGCAAACTTAGAAAAATCAAGGACGGTCCTCAGGCCCCTATTCATGACCTGGTAAACACGGCCTTTAAAATTTTTAATACTCGTGATGAGTTGGAGAGGGCGGAAAAGGAATCCCGGGACCAGTGAAGGTCGAATTTACAAACCCAATCCCTGATTGCGGCCCTGCAGCCCACTTCAACTGACAAGATAGTGGCTACGACTAATCCACCACCAGGAAAGTGCTTCAAATGTGGCCCTGACAGACACTGGTCCCACCAGTGCCCCAATCCTCGACCGCCCAAGGGATCATGCCCTCTGTGCGGGAAAAAGGGACACTGGAAAAGTGACTGCCCCTCAGCGCCCAGCCGTGGAAGGGCCATTCTTCCAACCCCTGACCCACCGCTGGCAGTCCTGGGCCTGGCCACCGACAACTGACGATGCCTGGCCTCAGCGACCCCAATCACCCTCGTCGAGCCCAGGGTAACAATCAAGGTAGCAGGTAAGTCCACCTCCTTTTTAGTGGACACAGGGGCTACCTTCTCTGTCCTCCCCTCCTACTCAGGTCGACTCCTTCCTTCCCGGGTCACGGTTATGGGCACAGATGGCCGTCCTTCGTGCCCCTTAACTACTGGACCACTTACATGTTTAACAGAAGGGTACCCCATTACACACTCTTTCTTGGTGATGCCTTCTTGCCCCAGCCCACTAATGGGGTGGGATTTTCTCACCAAGTTGGGGCCTAACTTCACTGGATACAAAAACCCCAAACAAATTTACTACTATCCTTATGTATAGCCTCCACCTCCACTCAGGGTTCCACCCCTCCTGCTCCTCCTCTACCACCTCACCTAGTAAACCCGGAAGTATGGAATACCTCAATTCCCTTAATAGCTTCCCATCATAAACCAGTTCTTATCCAACTAAAAGAGCCATCCTCATTCCCGTCCAGGCCACAATTTCCTATCTCTGTAACCCATCGGAAAGGACTCCAGCCTATCATTAACCGGTTCAAGGTAAAGGGACTCCTCATACCCACTAACTTGCCTTATAACACCCCCATCTTGCCTGTCAAGAAACCTGACGGTTCTTACCGTTTAGTCCAAGACCTCCGACTGATCAATGACGCTGTCATCCCCATCCACCCAGTAGTTCCCAACCCATATACTCTTCTCTCACACATACCTCCTCATACTACTCATTATTCTGTCCTGGACCTTAAAGACACCTTCTTCACGATCCCTCTAGACCCGGCCTATGCCCTCATTAATACTACTCTTACCCAGGTATCTGTCAACATTTCATGAGCTGAGCAGGTCTCTCCAGCCACCTTGCCCAAACCTCTGCCTCACCAGCCTCTCTTATGTGGCTCCAAATCCTCCAACAAACCTTACTTCTCCTCAACCAAACACAAATACTACCTAAAATAACCCGTTGTTTCCTCTGTGCATCATTAAATAGGCCACTATTGGCAGCTGTCCCTATAAATCCAACCCAAATACATAATCATAGCCCTGATTCCTGCCATACCACTCTAAAGAACATCCCCCCATGGGAGCCAGAGCCTGAAAACCTTCCCTACCCCCTTAAAACCTGCTACCTCACGCACACAACTGCAAATCAGACACAACTTCATAACAGATGCCAAACTAACGTCACTATCCACAACACCACCTATGCCCCCAAAGGACAATATTTCTGGTGTAATGGAACTCTTACCAAATGCCTTAACTCCACTCCCCCAGGACCATGATTCCTGGTAACTACTGTCCCTCCATTAACCCTCTATGGGGAGTCCGAACTAACTTGGCTACTACCCTCTCCTCTCTCCAAAAGGGCTGCCTTTCTTCCCATCCTGGTAGGCATCAGCCTGACTGCCTCAGTCGCAGCCTCAGCCGCAGCGGGAGGGACACTGGGACATGGTATTTTAACCTCTCAAAACTTTGAAACTCGACTACAGGTAGCCCTGGAATCGACATCAGAATCCCTTTCCTCTCTACAACATCAACTTACCTCACTAGCCCAGGTAACTGTTCAAAATCGACGGGCCTTAGACCTGCTAACAGCCGAGAAAGGAGGAACGTGCATATTCCTCCAAGAAGAATGCTGCTATTACGTCAGCGAGTCAGGTCTGGTGGAACAAAATATTCAAACCTTGAACAAACTAAAAGAGGATCTCTACCACAGAAAACAAGGAACCAACACTGCCTTAGACTGGTTTTCTTCCCCGCTGGCGACATGGCTCCTCCCACTACTAGGACCAGTTATCCTAATCTGTCTCTTTTTCCTCCTAGCTCCCTGTCTCCTCAACTTCCTTCAGGGATGCATGAAGGAACTGTCACGGGTAGCAGCCAACCAAATGCTCCTGCTTCATTACCACCGCCTACCCTCCTCACCAGATTCCTATAGCTAACCTCCTCCCTCCCCTGACTGTGACAACCCCAGCCTATCACCCCACGTCGCCCCAGTACAGCAGGAAGTAGCCAGAAGAACCTCGACGCCCTATTATCACAAAAAGGCTGGAATGTTAGGTCAGGGGAACCAGGAAGGGCACTGCAACTGGAGCTGTGGAGGCTGTGTTGCCCCTCCCAATGTGGCTTCTGGAACCGCCCCTTCCGACCACCCAACTTCCGGAGAACCGCCCCTTCCAGACGTCACCTGACCCCCTTGCTTAAAAACCGCCCACACCATCACCCAGGTGCTGACTCACCTCCCTCCATCTTGGATTTGGTGAGCTCAGCCCAGGAGCACAGAAATAAACCCACCTGCTTTAAACTTCCCGGTCTACCATCCTTCTTTCTCACCCTTTCGCCTCCTAAACCCTTCACTCAGATGGATTCAAGAGCACATTTGTAAAGGCAGAAGAATAGGACAGAGAACTTAAAAACAAGACAACTGAAATGATTTAGTGAGAGGAGCAGAAAGAAAAAATAATGATAAAAAATAAACACAGATACCTCCAATAGTAAGGTGGGCAGATAATTAAAAAGTACTGGCAAAGTCCCTTGAGGGAAAAGAAAAAAAATATGAAACTATTAAACTTTCCCACCTGGGAAATCCCTGGTACTCTCTCAAACATTAGAGACTCCCAAGTTAATAGGCCAAGCCCTTGATCTTGAGGCACTCTAAATGAAACTTATTTCTGTAGGAGAGAAGCTAAGCCTACCTATAATTATGCCTAAGAATCACTTCCAGATAATCTCTTCTGTTGCTCAGACGCGGCCTCTGTCTCTCTAAGCCCAACTCTGCAAGGAAAACCATTACCCTATCCCCTACGTGGGACATGACATTCAGGAGTGAAAGTCTCCCTGGCAACGTGTGACATGACTCCAAGGGGTGAGCCAGGCACTGGTACTGGAGAATCAACAACACCTTCCTGAACAAAGGAGGGAAAAGAAATGTAACAAAATAAGGTATCAGTGGCTAAGAGAGTTCAAATGGAGTCAAGAGGCTATTCTGGAGGCTACTCTAATGCAAGCTTAAGCTAGGTAATGCTAATTGCCATTTTTTGTCAAACCCCAACCAAAATCATGCCTGTTAACCCTAAAGAACACCTAGGGCTCTAAGTGACAGTCTACAAAAGTTTCACGCACTAAATTTACTTTTCAGAAAACTAAAACTTTCAGATGGTTCCTAGGCCTGATAAGTCCTGAAGAAACCCAGAGGTGCCAAGAACATGTCTCCAAGAATATGTACCAGTTTCATCACCTTATCCACATTGCCGACATCTCTTTGCAACATGAAAAAGTTAGAATGGGCATAGCCCAAATATCTCTAAAGATTGGGAGAAGGTTGAAAGGAGAAGGAGGTGCTATAACAGAGAACAGAGGATTGAACAAATGAGCATGACTACTGAATCATTATACTGATATTTTAGTCTGCAGTGCCTTGGAGCAGCCAGAAGGAAAAAGCCTGAAATTGTAGAACTGCAACCCAAACCAAACCTTGAAATCTGTTCTATAACTATCTGTTAAAATGTATTTGGAAAATTATCTCTTTTTTATGTGTTATTTCACAATTAAAAACATTCAAAAGTAAAAAAATTAACAGAACCTGAGGGGCCTGTGGGACACCATCAACCACACCATCACAGGTATCACAGGAATTCTAGAAGGCTTCCAACAAAGAGAGAAAGGGGCAGAAAAAGTATGTGAGGAAATAATGGCTGAAAACTTCCCAAACTGATCAAAGACACAAATATACACATCCAAGAAGAGACTTTTTTTAAAAGCTGTTTTTTTAAAAAGATCAACAAAATCAACAAACTTTTTAGCCAGACTGACAAACAAAGAGAGAGAGAGAGAGAACACAAATAACTAAAATCAGGTGTTAAAGTGGGGACATTACTATTGGCCTTAAGGAAATAAAAAGGATTTTAAGAGGGTACTATGAACAATTATATGTTAAAAATAATTGGAAAATCTGGATGAAATGGACAAATTCCTTGAAACATACTATCTAATCTGAGGAAAGAAGAAATGGAAAAATTTCAACAGACCTTTAACAAATAAGAGACTGAATCAGTAACTAAGAACCTCTCAACAAAAAGCCCAAGACTAGACTGTTTCACTGCTGTAGTCTATCAAACATTTAAAGAATATGTAATAACCATGTTTCTCAAAGTCTTCCAACAAATAAAAGAGGTGGGATTACTCCGTAACTCATTCTGTGAGACCATAACTACCCTGATACCAAAGCCAGATAAAGATAGTACATACAAAAAAAAAGAAAATTACAGACCAATATCCCTTATGATCACAGATGCAAAAATAGTTAAGATTATTTTTATGTTATTTTACTACAATTAAAAATAATTTTTAAAAATCAAGGAGATCTGAGCTATCATCCAGGTCCTACCACTTACTACCTATGTGACCTTGAGTCTCAATTTCCTCATCTATAATGGATATAACAAAGAGTCATGAGATAGATGACTCTTTTTCCTGGTACACTTTAATGCTATACAAAAGTTATTAGTAAACCCCAGACATTTTAACTCCTGACCTAGGGATCGTGGCCCAGTGCAGTATCACTCTCCTGTGGCTCTAGGATATTAATTTTATCTACATTTTGTTTCTTAATGGTTAGAAAATCAGGGAAAGCAAACACAAAAAATGATTACAATTCACCAAATCAAAAACCAGAATACAGGTTACCAGTGGCAGTGGTAGAGGTAGTGAATGGGGAGTTAATGCAACTGGTACAGACCTTACAAAATTTGGAAAATTTTTTATAATGAATGGCAATAGTAATAGCATAACATTGGGAATGCATTTAACATTACAGAATTGTATACTTGAAAGGGGCTAAAATGACTAATGATTTTTCCGTAAACTTACAACTGTTCTAATAAAAAATTATTAAAAATAGAAAAGGGTATCACAAATTTAAATTTGCAAATACTGAATTTTGTAGGAATGCATAACTGAGGAAGGCAGAATATTGTTTTTAGAAAGCAGAGACTAGCAGCAGCTACAGAAAGATTATTCTATGAATATGTGTTGGACAGATTACACAATCAAACAGAAGTCGTTCAGATTATAAATGATTTAGCCCGTATTGTTATCTAAATGATGGATAAGTGTTCATAGAAAAAAAAATGGCTTCTTATATAACAGATAAATAGCCCTACTAAAATGTAGTACACAAAGCTAGAGAATAGGTGAGCATGAAGGGACAACAAAGAAGGAACTATTTAAGAATTCCAAATGATTTTTACATTACTATACAACCATCTTAAATTCTTTTCAGAAAAATACTGGAAATAACTCTCAAAGACTCCCAACAACCACCAAATACGTTCACTAAGGTGTACAGGTTTATTCAACAGTGTGTTAGTTAGATTCAGTTGTCAACTTGGCCAGGTGAGCACACCTAGTCTTGTTGCTGCGGACATAAGCCAATGGTACGTGAACCTCATCTGTTGCCAATTATATCTGCAGTCAGCTAGTAGGCGTGTCTGCTGCAATGAGTGACGTTTGGCTTAATTGGCTGGTGCTTAAATGAGAGAACGCAACGTAGCACAGCCTAAGCAGCTCAGCATACCTCATGTCAGCACTTGCAGCTCAGCCCAGGCCTCTGGAGATGGAGAAAGAAGTCACCCCGGGGAAAGTTGTTGGAACCCAAGGGCCTGGAGAGAAGACCAGCAGAGACCATCCTATGCCTTCCACGTAAGAAAGAACCTCAGTGGAAAGTTAGCTGCCTTTCCTCTGAAGAACTAACAAAATAAACCTCCTTTTATTAAAAGCCAATCCGTCTCTGGTGTGTTGCATTCTGGCAGCTAGCAAACTACAACAAACAGGAAAATTGTTTTTGTTTTCTTTTTTTTTGCACGGACAGGCACCAGGAACTGAACCCAGGTCTCC
The DNA here is from genome assembly GCA_004026745.1 of Myrmecophaga tridactyla. Classification (NCBI taxonomy): domain Eukaryota; kingdom Metazoa; phylum Chordata; class Mammalia; order Pilosa; family Myrmecophagidae; genus Myrmecophaga; species Myrmecophaga tridactyla. The sequence continues at coordinate 57,417 of PVIY010009851.1, read as the reverse complement.
GGCATGGCAGGTGAGAACTCTGCCCCTGAGCCATCGTGGCCGGCCCTTTGTTTTCTTTTTTAATAAACATCTGTTGAAATGCAGAAATAAGTCCTAAGTATTTTATTTAAGTATTCTAATGCAATAAAGAGGGCCATTCAAAATTTCCTCTATTCAGAGAGTAAGCATACCATACCTCACTTTTCACTTCCATGTTCTTTGTTTCAAAAGGTGATTTATTATCTTCCAGTCTGTGGAAACTAGAAGAAAGCACCTTAATTATAATACTTATACTAGAGAGCCAATTAAGACTAGGGGTCATGAATCACAATTATAAATTTTCAATGAACAAAATCCAGAAAGAACAAAAGACTTTTCTAGAGAGACTCACCACTGTAATATTAAAGTAAAACAATCCAATGTTGCTACATGATAGGGGACCCTGAGAATGGAAGTGCTGCCTTTATAGTTACCTGGTAACAGGGAGATAGTCATAATCTCCAAGCCTCAGTTTTCTGACCTGCAAAATGGAGGCAATCCCTACATTCCCTATAAAGAGTTCTAAGTATTAAAGGAGATTATATATGTGCAACTGTTTTATAAACTAGTAAATGTACACCAGTAAGATTTATGAATTTTAAAATCAAAACATAATACTGACTTTACAGAAGCATTGTGAGTGTTCCACCTTATTAAATTTTAGGACAGTATGTAATGGTTAAAAGTAAGGTATTCCAAAGCTCTCACAATTAAAAACAAAACTCAATAAAAGTTCTAAATCTTAAGATATGCTATCTAGTAAAATCATATTCATGACAACTTCTACATGTTTAGAGCTGCTGACTTCAGATTTGTACACTTTATATCTCAATAGCTAAAAAAATTACAACATTTACATAGTTAAAGCCTATTTATCTGATTTAATCCTTATTTTATCAGAATACTTATTTATATTCTTTCATGAATAAAAAAGTAATTTGCACTTACTTTTGCTGAACAGGTTTGCACACGATGCTGTGTGCTGACCAGTCTCTTTTCTGACATGTTACAGAGCAATAGTATGTTTGTTTGCACTGCGAACACCTTAGCGATCCTAGAGAACACAATCCATAGTAACACCAATGTATTATTTCAAATATTTGCTGTCAGTAGCAAACATTTTCAAAGAACAGACTATCAACGACTACTCTCTTAATCACATCTAGAAGACTATTTGATAAGTCGAGCCCTCAATCTTTGGGCTTTGCCCCTATGAAAATTATCCCTGCAAAGGATAGGCTAAGCCTACTTAAAATTAGGTCTAAGCTAGTCAGAATTATTAGTGGTCAATGAGAGGGAGGGGTAGGGGTATAGTATGTATGAGTTTTTTCTTTTTATATTCTAAGAAATGATCAAGGTGATGAATATACAACTATGTGATGATATTGTGAGCCACTGTTTATACACCAAGTATAGAATGTTCATTTGTTAAGAATGTTTGTGCTTATATATTGTTCAGTTTGGTCAATAAAAATATACATATATAAAAAATTAGGCCTATGAATCACCCCCAGAGAACCTCTTGTTGCTCAGATATGGCCTCTCTCTAGACTTTCTCAGCCAACATAGCAAGCAAACTCACTGCCCTCCCCCTCGATGTGGGACATGACCCCCAGGGGTATAAACCTCTCTGGCAATGTGGGAAAGAAATTTTAGGATGAACTGGGACTTGGCATCAAGAGAGTGAGGAAACCTTCTCGACCAAAAGGGGAAGAGAGAAATGAGACAAAGTGTCAGTGGCTGAGAGATTTCAAAGAGAATCAAGACGTTATCCTGGAGGTTATTCTTATGTGTTATATACATATCCCCTTTTTAGTTTATGGTGTATTAGAGTGGCTAGAGAGAAGTACCTGGAACTGGAGAGATGTGTTCCAGTAGCCATGTTTCTTGAAGATGATTGTATAATGCTATAGCTTTTGCAATGTGACTATATGATTGTGAAAACCTTGTGTCTGATGCTTCTTTTATCTACGGTATAGACAGATGAGTAAAAAATATGGATAAGAAATAAACAAATAATGGAGGAACAAAAGTTAAAATAAACTGAGAAGACTGAAATACTACTGGTCAATGAGAGGGAGGGGCAAGGGTTATATATGAGTTTTCTCTTTTTTATTTCTTTTGCGGGAAAGATGCAAATGTTATAAAAATGATCATGGTGATAAATACACAACTATGTAATATTGTGAGCCATTGACTGTAACCTTGTCAAGAATGTTTGCTGCTTTTTAATAAAAATATAAAAAAAAAAGAGACTGAAAAAAAAGACTATTTGAAAAGAACTGTGTTGCTTATGATAAGGTACTTTCATAAAACTACAGAAGAAAACGGAAGTCAGTGTTAAGACAGAACTTTTGTTGTTGCTGTCTAGGAATCCCTCACTATTTTTTGTTTTGTTTTTTAACCTTTTATTGTAGCAACTTATAGAAATCTCAGAATTTCCCACTTTAACATGTACAATTCAGTGGTTATAATTACATTCACATTATTGTGCTACTATCACCAACATTCATTAGCCCAATTTTTTCATGACCTCAAACAGAAACTCTGCATCCATTAAGCAATAATTCCCTTCCCTCTCCCCCAGCTCCTGGTCACCCATAACCTATTATCTGTCTCTTAAAGACTCTCAAAATGTAGAAAGAAAGGATCATAAAGATGAAAATGAGAAGAAGATTGATGAACAGGGAGGACAAACAGGAGACTTTCCTGAAGTAGAGCCCAGTATACATGTTACTAAAGGAATAATCAAAGGAAACGGAAAATTTTGTCATAGTAAAAAAGGACTCATGTAAGTTAATGGAAATGACATGCCAAGTGCCAAAAAAGAAAACAACAACAACAACAAGAATCACACTTAGGAAAACCCAGGTAGTTTTGTGAAACACAGTATTAAAAGAAAATTCTATCAGTATCCAGGCAAAATAGAGCAGGTTATCTAAAAAGCAAACAAACACCATCACCACCAGGTTGGCCTCAAATAACGACAGCCTCAAAGAAACTGAATAAGCACAGGAGAAGGATATCCAAGTTGCCAGTGAGCACACAAAAACTGCTCAATATCATTGATCATTAGGGAGATGCTATTAAAGCCATAATGAGATACCACTACATAACTCCCAGAAGGGCTAAAATTAAACACTGACAACACTAAATGTTGGCAGGGATGTGGAACTATCAGAACTCTCATACACTGACAAGGGGAATGTAAAATGAGACAAGGACAACCATCTTAGAAAATGGTTTGGCAGTTTCTTATAAACTGATTCAGAAATCCTATGCCTAGGTATTTATCCAAGGGAAATGAATGTCTAGGTCCATACAAAGACTTGCACAAAAATGTTTAGAAAGCACTATTGAATAATAGGCAAGTGCTGGCCACAATCCAAATACCCATCAATAGAAGAGATAAATCATGGAATTAACATAGAATGGAATACTACTATTCAGTTATAAAAAATTAATGATACATCTGACAACACAGATTAATCGCAGATATAGTCTAAATGAAATAAGGTTTACACAAAAGTCCATACACTTGCACTTAAAAGTAAATCTATGACAGGCAAATTAATTTATGGTGAAAACAGAATACAGTGGTAGTCTCTGCGGATGCAGTGGCTGGGAAAGGAGATGAGGGAGTCTTCTGGTGAAATGGAAATAGTCTCTATTTGGATAGGGGTGTGTGTTCGTACATTTCAATGCATGTAAGATTTATCTCAAAAAAAAAAAAAAGAGACCTTGGGAAAGCAGGAAGAATGGAAAGCTGTGGATGGAGAATAGCAGAATGTTGAAAGCTCTTGAAGCTGGAAGACGGGTACACTGTGTATATATTCTACACTGTTTACATACATTAGAAATTTTCTTTAATAAAAAATTTGGGGGGTTCTTTATTTCATCAAGGTGACATAAAAGTTTGAAAATAAATAGAAGAGTTAATATGATTTTAAAAAGAATTGTTTTCAAAGTGAGGAGGCATTGTCTTAAACAAGGAAGGAGATGGTCAACATATATATCAATAAGTATACTGGTCTGAAAAGACATAGAATCTTTTTCATCTAGGCAGATTACTCAGATGGTTAAAAACCTTTTACAGCTTCTTACTAAGACTCTGCCAGTTTGAATCTGTTATGTACCCCCAGAAAAGCCATGTCCTTTAACCCTCATTCAATATTGCCAGGTGGTATCTTTTTAATTGTTTTCATAGGGATGTGACACACCCAACTGTGGGTGGTAACTTTTGATTAGATGGTTTCCACAGAGATGTGTCTCCACCCATTCAAGGTAGGGTTGCTTACTGGAGCCTAAGAGGGAACCATTTTGGAAAAAAGCTCTGTAGCCACCAGAGTTGATAGAGCCACCAGAATCAACAGAGCCACTAGAACCAACAGAGCCCATTCAGCCAGAGACATCTGGAGTTGAAGGAAAACTCCCCCAGGGGAGTGTCTTGAAACAAGAAGACATGCGCCCTTCCAGCTCAGAGAGAAACCCTGAACTTCACTGGCCTTTCCTGAGTGAAGGTAACCTCAGGCTTGTGCCTTAATTTGACATTTTCACAGCCTTAAAACTGTAAAGTCACAACTTAATAAATTCCCCTTTTAAAAGCCATTTTGTTTCTAGCATATCACATTCCAGCAGCTTACAAACTAAAACAAAGAACAAACAACTAATCCAAGAAAACAGTCATTTTAACAGAGTGAAAACCAAATTCTTGTTTTGCATGAAGATACATTTGATAAAAAACTATTAAAAATCTTATAAAACCATAAAATCTTAGCCATCCTTAACCAAAACCAATAAAATTCACTTCCAACAAGATCTCTACAACTTTCTCTAACCATCCATTTTGCCCTATACATTCCTGTTTCTCACTGTGCAACAATTAGTTATTTTACTTTAGGGGAAAAAGTACTCTCTTTTCCTTAACAAAAACACTTACTGCACACCTTACATATTTAAATTACCAAAAAAAGATAATAAAATAAAATTTAAAAAGGTAATAAAATCAATCTTCAAGCCAACATCCTACAAAACACCATTCTTTTTTTTGTGAAAACACACACACACACACACACACACACACACACAAAAGCAATACATTTCAAAGCACATTACAATTAGTTGTAGAACAAATTTCTGAGTTTGGTATGGGTTACAATTCCACAATTTTAGGTTTTTACTTCTAGCTGCTCTAAGATACTGGAGACTAAAAGAAATAGAAGAATTCAGCAATCACACTTGTTTCTTAAACCCTACCTTCTTTGTATAAACTCTACCATCACCTTTGATCCTTCTCTCACTCTTCAGAGGTATTCAGGCTATGCCTATTCTAATTTTTTCATTTTAGAAGGGGCTGTCGATAATATGGGACAGGAGAATGGAACTAGTTGATGTTCTGGAGAGACTGCCCCTTTAAAATATATATATTTTAATGTATACAGGAATAATTCAACAGACTTCTAAGAGCAAACAGGCTTACCAAATAGGCCACAACGATGGCAAGTTGTTGACCGAAGGGGAGGTCCTAGAGAGTTGAAGAGTGCTGGATTATTTATGGACAAGGAATTCTCAACCAACTTGTGTAATTTTTTTGACTTTGCAGGAGGCACATTACTGCTAGGCTTCTATTAAGAAAAGAGAATAACATCATTAAAACTTGTTAATCACTTTCTTTTTAAAATACCAGATATGGGATTTTTGCTTCTGGGTACTTTTCCCCATTCTTTCCCCTAATTACAATGAAAAACTCTGAACCTATATTTAAAACAAATGTAAGATGACTCTGAGACTGGGAGAGAAGCAGGCAGACTGGTTAGGGGCCCAAAGAATAACTTGGTGGCAAGTTCTCTGGGTTCTTTTTGCCTCGTATCCCAGGCTTGGTGATGGAAAAGCCAGCAACCTGTAAATGTCAAAAGGCACAGAAAATAAAAGCGCCAACAAAAAGCCCACTCTCTGTAATAAAAGGATCTGGAAAGGGGTAGTCTAGCAAAACATAAAACTTTTAGCCATAACCACTCTACTCCAATCAAACACCACAGAAAACAACTGTGGCCCTCACCCCCCTCCAGCAAAGATACAGAATGGAGAGCCTTAACTTACACCCTAGAACAAAATATAAAGAAGCGCCCTAACCACCCTACTGGGCTGATAAAGAGAAGCCAAAAAAGAGGGAACCAAGACTGACTTCCTGATGGAATAACACCACCACCCAACTCCTTCCCTACCTTCACCCACTATGGAGACTATGGGCAAGCCTGGATTTCTACTCTATCTGGCAGTTAGGAGGTACTCTTCCCTTTCCCGACTGGTGGTACAAAAGGAGGCCTAGTGAAAAGTCAGGATTTTTTTTTTTTTTTTTTTACATCCAATGAGGAGGATAAAGAAGGCAGGACAGAAAAGTACTCAAAGAAATAATGGCCAAAAACTTCCAAAATTTGGCAAAAGATTTAAGTGCACAAATTCAAATAGAGGAACAAACCTCAGCTAGAATAAACCCAAAGAAATCCACCCTAAGACACATCTTAATCAAATGTCTGAAAACTACAGGCAAAGAATAATTCTCGAAAGCAGAATTATTTGTCTGTCACAGACAAACAACACCTTACCTATAAGGGAAAAACAATTCAAAACACAGTGAACTTCTCACAAAAGACCATGGAGGCTAGAAGGAGTGGCACAACATTTTTTAAGTACTGAAAGAAAAATACTGTCAACTGAGAATATTACCCAGTGAAAATATCCTTCAGGAAGGAGAAATCAAGAAATTCTCAGCTTCAAAAAAAACTAAAGCAACTTGTTGTCAACAGACCCATCTAAAAGAACAGCTAAAGAAGTTCTATAAATATAAGCAAGTTCAAAGTAAATGCATGGAAAAATAAATATCATACAAATATTAATCAAAAAGGATATAAAATGATAACTAAAGGATCAACAGAACAAGAAGATATAGCGACACTAAAAGTGTATGCACTAAACAATGGAGTTGCAAAGTAACTGAAGCAAAAACTGAACTGAAAAGAGGAGACAAACCTATACTCATAATTGGAGACTTCAATAACTCTCTCTCAACATTTTTATAACCCACTTTGCCATTGTCTTTTCTAAAAATATTTTTATTGAGATTCTTCATGCACCATACAGTTCATCTACAGTATACAATCTATGGCTCACAACATGCTCATATACTGTGTATTCAACATTTAATAGAACTACAGAGAAAAACAGCAGGAATACAGAAGAATGTGATATTATCAATCAACAGTATCTAATCAATATTTACGGAACATTTCATTTAAAAAGAGAACACATCTTCTTTTCAAGTGCCCAAAGAACATATTCCAAGATAGACCATTACATGGGACATAAAACAATGCTCAAGAAATTCAAAAGGACTGAAATCATACAGAGGGTGTTATTCAACCACAATGGGCTCAAACATGCAATCAAAAACAGAAAGATCACAGGAAAATCTCCAAACACTTGGAAACTAACCCATACACTTCTAAAAAACTCATGGGTCAAAAAAGGAAATCTCAAGGGAAATTTTTTTAAAAACACAATGATCTGAAAGAAACTGAAAGCATGATATTCCAAAATTAGTGAGACACCTTAAAGCAGTGTTGAGAAGGAAATGTATAACACTAAAATGTACACGTTAGAAAAGAGGAAAAGTCTCAAATCAATAAACTAAGCCCCCATCTCAACAACCTAGAAAAAACATGCCCAAAAGAAGCAGAGGGAGAAAACAATAAAGATAAACTTACAACTCAGTAAAATTAAAAACAGAAACCAACAGAGAAAAATCAATGAAAAAATGAGCCTGAAAGATAAGTAAAACTGAAAAACCTTTAGCAAGACTGACAACAAAGAAGAGAGAAGAAAGAAATTACCAGTAACAGGAATGAAAGAGGGGATATTAATACAGACCTTGAAGACACCAAAATGATAACAGAACACGTCAAACAATTCTACACTCCTAAGTGGACCAATTCTTCAAAAACCACAAACTATCACAATATGAAATAAACTGAACAGCACTATTAAGAAAATTGAATCGCACTTTTAAAACAAACAAAAAAAATTCCAGGCTCAGATGGTTTCACTGGAGAAATTTACCAAATGTTTAAAGACAACAATTCTATATAATCTCTTCCAGAAAACAGAAGAGAACAGGGAAAACTTATCAACAACTCATTTTATGAAACTAGCAGTTACCTTTATACCAAAACCAAAGAGAGTACAAAATTAGAGAAGTACTAAGCAAGCATCCCTTTCGAATATAGTTGATGCAAAAATCCCTAATGAGATGTTACTAAAAATAATTCAGCAATATATAAAAATAATTACACATTATGACCAAGTGGGGCTTATTCCAGGGATGCAAGGCAGACTGAATATTCAAAAATCAATCAATGTAGGGTGGGCAACGGTAGCTCAGTGGCAGAGCTCTCGCCTGCCATACCTGAGACCCGGGTTCATTTCCCTGTGCCTGCCCACTCAAAAAAAAAAAAAAAAAAAAAAAAATCAATCAATGCAGTCAACCAAATTAACAGGCTAAAGGAAAAAACACAGGCCACATCAATCAAGCCAGAAAAAATATTTGACAAAATTCAACACCTATTTATGAAAAAAAACTCTCAAAAAAGCAGAAATAGAGAACTTCATAAATAGCATCTACAAAAAACCTACACATAGCATTATACTTAATGGTGAAAGACTAAATGCTTCCACCCTATGGCAGGGAGAAATAGATGTCCATTCTCACCATTTTTATCCAACATAATGGTGGTGGGAGGTTCTAGTCAGTGCAATAAAAAAGGAAATGAAAAGCATAAATATTAGAAAGGAATAAAACTGTCCCTATTTGCAGATGATGAATGCCTACAGAGAATATCCCAAGAACTACACACACACACACACACACACACACACACACACACACACACAAATCTGACAACTAATAAGTGAATTCAGCAAGATCACAAGAGAAAAAAAAGCAATATATTTTCATGTATTAGCAAGGAACATGTGGTTGCCACTTACGGTTGCTCAGAAAAAAGAAACTCAGGTATAAATCTAACAAAATATGCATTGAACTTGTAAGCTGAAAACCAAAAAATGAAAGAAATCAAAGCTCTAAATAAATGGAGTAACATATTGTGTTCATGGATTTGAAGGTTCTACATAGTAAAAATATCAATAATCCCCAAATTGATCTGCATGTTTAACACATTCCTATCAAAATCCCAGCAAGATATTCTGTAGATATAGACAAAATTATTCTAATATTATATCAAAAGACAAAGAAACTAAATCAAGTAAAACAATTTTGAAGAAGAATAATAGAGTGTGCTGTACCACTCCACTCAATTTCAAGACTTACTACATAGCTCCAGTAATCAAAACCATATGCTACTCGTAGAGAGACTGTCACAAAGATGAATGGAAAAGAACAGAGAATCCAGAACAGACCTATGTAAGTAAACCCAACTGGGTTTTGGAAAGACAGTACTAGAGCAACTGGATATCCATCAACCTTGATCTAAGTCTCATAAACAAAAATGAACTCAAAATGGATCACAAATTTAACTGCAAAACTATAAAAATTTTAGGAAAAAATAGAAGAAAACGTTTGGGATCAAGGATAGGCAAAGAGCTCTTACATGTGACATCAAAAGCACAATCTATAAAAGGAAAAACTGATCAAAAGGACTTCAACAAGATTAAAGACTTTTGCTCTGCAAAAAATTCCATTAAGAGGATAAAAGACAAACTACAGATATCACATATCTGAAAAAGGATTAGATTCTGTAATAAAGAAAGGATACTTAAAACTCAACAGTAGAAAAAAAATTATTTTAGAAAACGGACAAAGGATATGAAGAAGTATTTCACCAAAGATGATATTCAGATACACAAATAAGCACATGAGAAGATGTTTAGCATCATTAGCCATTACAGAAATGCAAATTGAAACCACACTGATGTATCACCACACACCTATGAAAATGAGTTAAATAAAAAATATGACAGCACCATTTGCTGGTGAGAATGCAGAATACTGGATCCCTCATACATTGCTGGTAGAAATGCAGAATGGTACAGCTACTCTGGAAAATTATGGTACTTTCTTAAAAATTTGAATATGCAACTATTATGTGACCCAACAATTTCACCTTCAGGAATTCACCCTAAACAACAAAAAATTATGTTCACACAAAATCTTGTACATCAATGTTTATCAGCTATGTTCATAATAGCAAAAAACTGGGAAAAACCCAGACATACTTCAACTGGAGAATAAATGGTTAAACAAGATGTGGTACACCTCTACACCATGGAGTACAACTCAGAAATTAAAAGGATAGAACTACTGATACCCACAACAACCTAAATAAATCTCCAGAGATTTATGCCAATCCCAAAAGGTTACAATACTGTATGATTCTATTTATTTAACATTCTTGAAATGACAAAATTGTGGAAATATGGATTAGATTAGTGATTTTCAGGGTTTAAAGAGGGAGTAGAGGCAGCAGAAAGGTGGATGTGACCACAAAAAGGCAAGTAAGGGCACCTGGCAGCAATGGAAACCTTCTTTATCTTGATTATACCAATGTCCATTTACCAGCTGTAATATTCTACTAGTTGTAATATTGTACATATTGTACAATCTATCACCATGGGGGAAATTTTGAAAGGGTACTGGGGATGTCTGTATAATTTCTTACACCCACATGCGAATCTACCTTTATTTTTTTAAGTTTTATTTTTTCTTAAAAAAGGTACTAGATTAAAGATAAGGAAGTTTGACCATGAATAATATCTGCAAAGTGAATGACTCTTCATTAACAGAATGCAAAAATATATTTCGAGTTCAGTTCCTGGTGCCTGCCCATTAAATGAAAAAAAAAAAAAAGAAAATATACATATTTAGAATTTTTTAACCAAACAAAAACACAAAATAGAAAAAATACATAACTTACATTATTTACGTCATTGGATGGTGAATTATTTCCAACACTTACAGGTGACACCAAGTTCCCTGGGGAGAAAAAACACAATTTCTAATAAAAAAAAAAAAGAAATACCACTTTTAATTTCTGAGAATGTAAAATACCATAATTAAATATAGTCAAATAATAGGCTATACCACAAGAGCCCTATAGCTAAACCACAAATAAACAACATCCTACTTTCCTATATGGAAAATATGAACTTGAGTCAAAATTGCCTTGAGTATTCCTATTCTCATTGTTAACTTTTCTTCATTCACTAAGACGGCAGTTTTCATTTTCTGGACTTAGGATCCCTTTACACACTGTGGTTAACAGTACAAATTTAGAATTTTTGTTCATGAACTAGAACAAATGTTTGACACTATTACAAGGAGGTAATAATAGAGTGATGTATGGGAAAAATGTACCTATTGCAAACTATGGACTAGAGTTAAGAGCAATATCTTAATATTCTTTCACCAAATGTACCACATCAATACTAGGGATCAATAATAGGTGGGGATAAGGGTATGGGATGTTCTGGGTTTTCTTTTTTCTTTTTGGGGGCATTAAAAAACGTTCTTAAATTGGGTGTGGTGATGAATGCACAACTATATGATGATATTGTTGAGTCACTGAGTGTACAGACTGTATAGTATTTGAATGCAGCTCAATAAAATTGCATTTCAGAAAAATTAGTAGGGACCCCAAAGGACTTCTGTTTACATGACTTATGTCTATCAATATTTACCATATTAGAATATTAAAAATAAAAATTATCCATTTAAAGGTAATAATAAACCCATGACATGTTGATAACATTTTATTAAAATCTTTTCCAAAAACAAACGTTAATAAATGCTAGTGGTAAATGAAAGCGGAGGGTAAGGGGTATGGTATGTATTACTTTTTTTTTCTCTATTATTGTTTTATTTCTTTTTCTGTTGTCTTTTTATTTCTTTTTCTAAATCGATGCAAATGTTCTAAGAAATGATGAATATGCAACTATGTGATGATATTAAGAATTACTGATTACATATGTAGAATGGAATGATATCTTATTGTTTTGTTTGTTAATTTTTTTTAATTAATAAAAAAAAAAATCTTTTCCAAAACAAAATAAAATTACTGAAAAGAGGTCACTGTTTTTTACTTTTCGCATATCTCTTTAATTTGGCCTAACAGAAGACAGGTGGATTTGCCTAGCTCCTTTTACATTCAATCTGTTGCTTTATGTTGCTTTGGTTGAAGAATCTGAAAAATATCTATCTCACAGAGCCATGCAGTTGCAAAAAGGAGGAGTATTTGATGGCCTCAGATAATCGTGGGTATTCTAAAACCACATTAATGAACTTTAAAATCCATTGGTTTATCTTGCCCTTTGAAAGGATTTTTACCCATCATGATTATGGAACATCACGCATTGGTCATTTGGAAAAGACTGGTTTATTGAGCCATGCGGCGCTTCCAAATGTTGACATATCATTATGCATTATCAAAAAATCGTATTTGTTAATATCAGCACACACATCATCAGAAAAGTTCTTAAGTACTGGGGAGCTGTCAAGCTTAGTGTGGTGGATACTAGTTTTCTGAAATTCCAATTTTTGTTCGAAAGCTCAAATTTTATCATTGGAAACAAATACTTTCAGCTGTCTTCCTTGAAGTGACAGTCTCACTTTGTCCACTTTTGAGAAAAGGCCTGCCAAATACCAAGTCTGAACAGTCATAGCTTTTGTCATTTCCAAGTAAAAATGGTGTAACAAGAAAAAAGTTGTAAAATCTAGCAAAAAACTCAATTACAGGCATGCTTTTTTCCTCAAGATAACTCTCATACTTTGGTATGCAGCAGAAGTTAGGGGTAAATCCCCTTTCAACACAAAAAATATTAAAAATAAATACACACAATGGTTAAGATTTAATATAATACTTTTATTGCTTAATCAAGGACATTATTAAAACTGGCATTTTTGTGTGTGTGTTATTTTAACTGCAACTGCATGGCAATGAAAAAATCCGTAACTACTTGGTCAGTCTGGTAACCCTGCCTTAGGTTAAGCTACTAAGGAGTAAGAGGTTTACCCATTCTTTCTTTTGTACCATCTATATAAATCAACACAGCAAAAAAGGCAGATGATGTATTAATAATTATTAGGAAAATTGTTTTGACTTCTTGGGAACACCCAGAGATCCAAGGGCCACATTTGAGAACTACAACCTCATAATATTAAAAGACCATATTTCATATACAATCATTAAGGGCTATACTGCTCAAAGCAGGTTTTCAGAATTAGGACTAAAGGAATGATTAAAACAAATCAAAACAGATCAATGTCTTAGATATATCTTTGTGAGCTATTATTGCATAAAATCGCCATGGTATTTCTAAAATATGGCCAATCTTCAGAAAAGCCATATAAAGCCAGAGTTTATCCTTTATACATTCCTACAGTTTCTACATTCCAAGTTCTCTGACTGTGGTAAAACAGCTCATCTGCGGACATCTGCAATCAAGCCAAAGGTAGCTTACCTGATAGCTTTTTTTTCCTCCTAAATTGAAATTTCAAAGCAAATATTATAAGGTAGTCATCTGGTTGTTCTGTTAACAGCCTGATATTGTGCAGCTTATGCACAATTTTGATAAGACACAGAAACCATAAGAATCAAGTAGCAGTAAGGCCTGTAGCTTTCACTCACCTGTTGGCAATGTCTTCCTGTCTCCTATGTGTCCAACCACTCCTCCACTGATGGTGTTAGGGTATGAAGATACCGAACTATCTTTCTGACTAGCCAAACGCTGTTTGGTTTGCTCACAAAGCAAAAAACTGTTCTTTTTACCTCCACTCTCTGGACTTTTCAGCCTGAAATTAGGATGGTTAGGATGTGCTCCAGGGCTTCTTAAAGAATCTTGTGGTGGAAGCTTGCTTTCTTTTTTCTCAAAATTAAATGACTCTGTCATTCTACAAGCAGGTGCTTCAGAATTATTTCGTGACATCATATTCGATGGCAATTTAGCATTCACAGAAGACTAAGAAAACAAATGCATTTAAAAAACAACTTAATTACAAAAGTAGATGAGCTGCAGGCCCAGGCAATTTCCTTCAAATATGTACATAGCAGATAATTCCCATGAACTATTCCAAAGTAAGCATACCTGTGATATCAACACCTGACCAATATGACACAAGAAATGGTAAAAAGAAAAATTCCCACTTGCAAAGTACAATCTTCAAGTTCAGCAGAATTTAACAACCAACCAACAAGACACCAATTCAACAGACATCTAAACAATGAGTCCTCAGAGTTGACCATTTTTTCCAACTCTGTTGAAACAGGAATAAAAAAGTACTTATGTTTTTTAAAGAAGTATTTCCAGCCTACAATCTAAAACTTAATGGTGACATGCCATAAAGGTTATTATTTAAATCAGGTTATTGCCTACCTCTCTAGCCTCGCCTCAAAATCCCTCTACCCTCTCCTACAAATGCTACACCATGTGCTCGAAAACACTGAACTCACTACTCAGAATGCCCAACCCCCTCTCATCTTCCCAGTAAACTCTTTCCTCCTTAGTCATCATTACAGTTATTCTCAGCTGACCCCTATTCTGTCTGATTTTCCAAGCCCTCTACTTTGATCATCTCTAGCTGGACTTCCATAAACTGTACTTATACCTAATGTTTTTAAGGTGGGCAGTACTATCTGTGTGCACCATTCTCTGAAAATAAATTAGACATATTTTAAGCTTACATGTTTAACTTGTTGCAAAGTACCTCTGAGAAAGGTCTAGCCAGAAAAGTACCCTGGCTTATTGTTTTCCTATTAGTTGCAAAGAAAACAAAATATCCTGTTCCAGGGCAAGTCAGAAAAGTTGGCAAACAACTCTTCTTTATGAAGAAGTAACCTATTGCTTTGTGGATGATAGGCAAAAACCAAACTACTTAGAGAAAAACAGGTCTCAGAGAGCTGAAACTAACAAATCTAAATGTTGTTTAATATCGTTTTGAGTAGAAAATAAAGAGATAGAAAAACTCTCTTTCCTGATTTCCTGAAGCTTCCATCTCATTGCTTATTTTAAATCAGGCCTCGCCTAAGCCAGTGACAATACAGAAAAGATAATGAAAAAATAAAAGAAAGAATTACACGGGCACAAACCGAGGTGGGGAATGCTCAGTAGATCAGATTCTGAGAGAATCCCTAACAGAAAGACCAAAGACAGGCAGCTATGGTAGGAGGTCCTGCATCTGCCCTGGATATGTACGCGTTAACTGACAGGCACACCAGTCTACAACCACTTTGGATGCAATGAGAAAAGGAGCAATTCGGTCAAATTACAAAGGAAGATAAGCGAACCTCAGGAAATTGGATGGGGTAGGGATGTAGATACTAAGATGACCCTAGATTCTGTGCAAGAAATATAAAGAGTGTGCATTAAAATATTAGGCTAACTGCCATAAGGACTGAAACAGAATGCCTAACTTTAAAAATTTAAAAAGGGGGAAAAACCCTCAATCCAATAGGAAAGAAAAAATATTCAAGCATAGTAAATAGAAAATATCAAATAAGATGACCAAACCAAGACCAAGTAATCTAATTATTCATGGATTAGTGTCTAAAACAGAGAAGAGTGGGAGATAGGATCAGAGAGACTGACTGGAGAAAAACATTCAGCTAAATGTTAAGCACAGAAGGCATGCACAAAAATGAAAATAAAGGGACTAAAATATGAACTATGCAAACGATCAAAATAAAGGTGAAACGTTAATATCAACAGCATATTTTAGTTCTCTGAAATAGAACTCAAGACACAAAATACTGAGACAAGGAAAAATATTTTACATTGGTAAAATAAACACTCCAAAGAAACAGAGCTACCAGGGATCACTGAGACATAATAATACAGCTTTGAGATATACAAAGCAAAAACTGATTAAAAGAGAAATTAAATTCACAAGGATAAGGGCACACCTGCCTTAAACACCTACTAGTCAGGCAGCCAGAAAAACAGTAATGATAGGGAATACTTGAGTAACAAACCAAACAGCCTAATAGTGACCAATAATTCCAAGAACATTCATTCTTCCAACAAGGAGCATACACTGGGCTACAAAGACCATCTCAACACATCCCAAAGGACTAGTATCATACAGCCCACATTCACTTATCACAATATATACAAATCTCCATCTCAAGGTTTGTTTCCCAGATAATTAGCCTGAGACAGACACACTAGAGAGCAGAGATTTGCAGCGTTAAAAGAGGTAAAATATCACAAAGAAAATGATGGCAAAAATGACTACATGAAATGTTGAAAACTTATAAACACAGCAAATAGGCCAAGAAAAAAGCTGCACCTCAAAGGTGACAAATTTGATA
The DNA here is from genome assembly GCA_004026745.1 of Myrmecophaga tridactyla. NCBI lineage: Eukaryota > Metazoa > Chordata > Mammalia > Pilosa > Myrmecophagidae > Myrmecophaga > Myrmecophaga tridactyla. The sequence continues at coordinate 41,026 of PVIY010009851.1, read as the reverse complement.
CCTTCTAAAAGGAGGGATAAATAATAAAAACATGCAGTTCCCGGAGCGGACACGATGTTTGATGGAAACCAATGCCTTCTTCGATCTCTGATTTGCCAGTTAGTCAGGGATAAGCTGGCCATAATCAGAGCTTTTCTGAACGGGATTCCTGAGAAAGCTCTGGCTTTTCTGATGAACAGGGACAGATCTAGCCGGCAGGGTCCTTCGCCCCTTTCTTCCTACAATGTGGACCTGAGAAGATAAACCACCCCATCCTGCAACTGGGGAAGCAATAAGCATAAGAAAGCAAGTACACAATAAGGATGGTGAAGCAGAAAATGCAAAAAGTCTGGGGTACCTTGAGCCACTACCCAATTCTTGTCTGCCTATGTGCAGACTTACTGTGGCATCAGTCAATTAAAAAAAAAACATGGGTTTTCTGTAACTTGCTGCTTAATTGATACAGATACTGATAAAATAAATGAGCAAAAGGCAAGAATGGTATAGAATGCAGAGAGGATGAAGATTAGTTCACAAATGGGGAAAATATTCAAACTCATTTGCAATTAAAAAACTCAAAATGAAATAACTACATTATTTTCTGCCTGGCTCAGGTGCCATTAAAAAGAACACTCATTACTGATGGGGGTATATATTAATACACTCTTTCTGGGAAGGAATTTTGCAATATATATCTAACAAGTATTTAAAAGTTCCTAGTCACTTTTACTCTGGTCACTGGTAACTGTACTTCTAGATATCATCCATTAAATTAATCATAAACACCAAAAAATTCTGTTTGTAAAATAGTAAATTAAGTTAGGGAAAAAAATAGTTGACTATGATGCCTCCTCTAGATAAGAGTATTAACCTGTCATTAAGAATCCTATTTCTCAAAAACAGTTAAAAACGTCCTGGAATAGCAAACAAAAAAAGAACAAAACTGCATATTTAATATTAATGTAAATGCAAAACAACAACAGCAAAAGAACAAAACTCCATGTAAAAAAAAGATGAATGAAATACATTAAACCTTCAAAGAACAGTAACTGTTCTGGGGTAGGAAGGGTTGATGAGGGAATGTTTTCCTGTCTTTTTCATTTTCCAAATTATATTTAAGGATGAATTACTTTCTAATTTTTTTTTTTTTTTTTTTTGCATGAGCATGAACTAGGAATCAAACCTGGGTCTCTGGCATGGCAGGCAAGAATTCTGCCACTGAGCCACCATTGCACTGCCCAGGATGAATAACTTCTGTAACAAAAAAGCTTTTAAAGAATTTAAGTATCACTTAATGGTACATGATATTAATGAACTTTACAGTGGAAAAATCTGATTTTTTTTCCTAAAAGCAAACAACCAGTAATATTTAAAGGAGCAAAGTCTGATAGTATTATTTAGACCACAAAAGTAGGTTACTATCATATTCTCTCAAGACATGCAGATGGGACCCTCAACAGGCAGCATATAACTCCAAGAGCCTTTTATCACACTGTCCCAATTTAGTAACTTCAAGCTGATAGTTAATTCATACTCAGCTCCTCACTGTCCTAATCACAGTTACCCTTAGAGGTTATGTCTGTCTCCTAGATTAAGTTGCTCGTGTGCAGGAACCATGTTACTACTAAAAAAAAACAAAACACCCTCGGATTTTCCATAGCACCAAGCATGGTGTTTTGCACAATGAGATATTCAAAAGATATTTGAAAACATGGACAGGAGAAATTAAATTTACTGTTTGAAATTACATCTAGCAGTCTAAAATGGAAATTATATCACGTTATGAGGTTCAGTGAAAATTAATAGCAAAAGTTCATGCACATCCTCTCTTCCAAAATTCAAAAATTAGCAATATATCTGGCTTCAGTAACAACAGCAACAAATCAGTCTTGGACCCACAGTAAAGTTTAAGCAGCAAATAAGAAAGAGTATTTACAGTTAAGCTCCACCTATGTTGGATAAGAGCTGATCACGTCAAAGCTCTGAATATTTGGTTAGGAAAACCCATCTGTCTCACTCTCTCCAGGAATCTTCATTACAATATCCAAGGCAAAGAGTCATCTAGATCTGGTCATAGCTTTTTACTTCCTTTCCATTTAGGGGCAGTCAATTGGACGGCATTCTGCATAGTTCTTGGTCTAACTGACTTGTTGCTACTCTGTGATTCCAGCTTTCAAACATCTGAGATTATCACCAGGCCCCCTTTCCCCCAGGTCCTTCATCTGCTGATTTAACACCTTCCAGACACCTTACAATTCTGGACTTTCACTGGTCCAGAGACCTTCACATAGACCAGGCTTTCAGAACTGAACACAGCTGTCCAGATATGGATTGACAAGTAGTCAATAGGACAAGTGCTGTCCCTGATTGTTAACGATACTTCCACTTATGCCATAGTCTTTGGAGCAAGCAGCCAGGTCTACGTGGGTACACATAAAGCCTTCTGAAGTTTAGTTTTTAAAAATGTATAATTATTAGATTCCCGGTGCCTGCCCATGAAAAAAAAAAGTATAATTACCATACCATAAAATTATGATATGCCACAACTCCCAACCTGGGGCTGCAAGCTTCTGGTACACAGGGACAAAGATGCGACAGACATTGCTTCAGGAGCCATGAAACCTCATGGGTTAACTAGGCCCAATTTTAAAACAAGCAATTTCCCCCAGTTACATTCCATTATTTTTTACACAGTACATACGATGAATAAATTGTATTTACAATAATCACTGAATCCATAGTTATTTCTTAGTTAACACAAGAAATTAACAAGATGACCCCCATATCTCTTTATGTTAAAGGAATCCTTATATTCTAGAATTGGGAGTCACTGATGTAATTAAAAAAGCTGTAGGCTGGAAATGGCTAATTTCTACGGAGAACTATAGAAATTATAGGCCAAGGCTTTGTATTTCCTTTGTGTTCTGTGCTTCAGGCTTTGACCCCCCCACCCCCGCCCCCACCCAACAAGACACAAAGTAAAGCAGGCCCTCTCTTCTACTCCATCTGAATCCTGTCCCCCTCTCCATGGTGCCAGGAGCTTTCCTGGATACACGGCAAAATTGATGTAAGCCTTCTTTCCTTCCAGGAGACCACAGCCTAGAGGATAGATCTGTATGCACCTACAGTGCACTCAATATCAAAAGGATAAGCAGCAGAGACTTAGCTGTAACTTTTTCCCTTCTCTAACAGTTAGCTTTTGTTTTCTGGATAACCCCATGCATTCAGGGAGGGACATGCTACTCGAAGGAAACACTGAGTTTTAAAGCTACAAAACTCAGTGGTTCCACAGAGCACCAACTTTGAAGTCAGTCAGACCCATGTCCAGAACCATCTTCCTCATTTGCTGGCTATGCAGTCTTCCACAAATCACATCGCCTTTCTCGGATTCAGTGACTGTAAAATGCAATGGCAAGCGTAACTTCCTCATAACTCCTTACTGTGGGGATTAAATGACAGCGGTATGTAAAATACTTAGTCCTGTGCCTAGAGTTTACTAAGTACTTAAAGGGCAGCTGTTATTTCCCTCATTAAACTTTGTTTTAATGGGTCTCAAAATTCTGGCTTTTTGGTCTACTTGTTTTTAATTTAAAAAGTACTGATTTTAAAAATTAGTCACCTAAAATTGCCACACTAAAAAAAACGAAATTCTTTCACTGATACGGGACTAGTTAGCACGTTAAAGTAGTCCTATTTCTTCATTCCCACAGGTGAGGAAGAGAGAACCGGAGAGTAAAATAACTTCCCAATCCCCCAGGGCTGGCGCCTTACAAAGAGGAGATGAAAACCCAGTCGGACTCATGAGTGGTGCAACGCATATAATATCCTGCTGCCTCTCTAAAGGAACCAGAAGATCAAGTTCTAATTCCTGGGAACCCTGTGCCATGAAAAGCGGTTAGCATCCAGCCAACTGAAAACGCTTGTTGAATGAACCAGTGCCGACCTGCCCATATCCAAGCGAATGCTGTGTTGCATCTTCCTTTCTTATAGGAGGTCCGAGGTGTGAGGAAAAACCTTCTAAAAATAGCAATATTGTTTTCACTGTAGTTTTGACATAAATAAAGGAACTGAACTTAAAAATTAGTTTAAAAAACTGGTTTAGAAAAAAGGGGAGGGAGGTCCAGGAACCGGACGCAAATGGACGTTCTCATTTTGGACAGTGGTGCCTGGAAATGCCAACTATTTTCCAGACCCCTTGCCTTGCCCATGGCGACGATGCCGGCGTCTCTCGCCCCTCCCCCACCGCCATCCATACAGAACCCTCCCCCACAAAATCCTCCACCCTTGGACCTCCCCTTCCCAACCAGAGCTCCAAGGTCTCGTCTACTCTTCCCTCCTTCCACCACTCCAAGTCCCTCATATCCCACAACGCCCAACTTCACCGCCCGACCTCAACGTCAGCGCCCAACGTCCGGCCCCCAACGACCAAAGCCCCGCAGTCCTCTCTCTGCCCCGCTACTTCTCCATGCGCCCCGGAACCCTGACCTGGAAAATAGCGAAAGGGCCCCCAACCCCAACCGGTCTCTGAAGCCTCGCTGTGGTGGCGCCTGCCGGACTCCCGCAGGGCAGCCACAGAAAAGCGCACTCTGAGATCCGCTCTACTGCGTAGACGCTGTGGCCTTCCCGGCGCCCGTATGGCGCCTGCGCAGTCCGCGCCCACGTGTGTCTCAGCGCCGCCCACGTGCGTCCCCCACGCGCATGGCAAATGCAATTCCGGCCGTCAATCTTCACCTGTGCTCAAGTGATGAGACAGAGACTGCTGCTGAATGAATAGAGCTAATGTTACAGCTTCTTCTAGAAAGGTTTTCCCAGAAACTCTATGGGCGGATTTTGGGACGGAGACCTGGGTCTAGGAAGGTCATTTAGACCCTGTTAAGCACCTAAAGTCTTTCGAGGTTTTATTAAGTTAATCAGCTGCCCCTTCCAGGTCTTGGAAACGAAACACGTGACCATTCATATTTTCCTGACTTAGGACACGTGTTTATTTCTATTGCCCAAAGAAAACAATATTTTTTAAACGTTGGACCTATTTAAACATATTCAGAAGAAAAATAGTGTGATATATGCTCACGTACCCATCTGCCAGATGCAATATTATCTATTCATTGTCAATCTTGTTCATACCTCTACCCCAAACACTCTCTCCCCACCACTCTGTCCCTTGTTCAAACAAATGCAAAACTTGACTTTTTTCTTTTTAATAGATTTTAATTTTTAGAACAGTTTTAGATTTACAGAAAAGAGCCTTCTCACATAAGCCTCACCTAGTTCTTCCTATATTAACCTCTTATTTAGTACATTTGTTGCAATTAATGAACCAATACTGACACATTATTAATTAAAATTAGTAGTATATTTAAATTTCCTTAGTTTTTACCTATTGTCCTTTTTCTTTTCCAGGTTCCCAACCGGGATATTATATTACATTTAGTTATCATGTCAGATTGGGCTCTTCACATTCCTTCTTTCTGATGACCTTGATAGTTTTCAAGAGTTCTAGTCAGGCATTTTGTAGGATGTCCCTTGATTGGAATTTGTCTGAATTTTTTCTCATGGTAAGACTGGAGCTATGGGTTACTGGAAGGAAGACCACAGAGGTGCCATTTTTATCACATCGAGGGTACATACTATCTACCCTTGATCACCTGGCTGAGGTGGTTTTTGTCAAGGTTCTCCCCTGTAAAACTACTATTCTTCTGCCCCCTTTCCACACTTTACATTTCAGAAGAAAAACAGTATGTGAAACCCACACTTAAGGTATGGGGAGTTGTGCTTCACCTCCTTAAGGGTATACTATTTACATAAATTATTTGAAATTCTTCTGCATGGGAAATTTATCTCTTCTCCCCATTTATTAATAGTATGGACTTTAATATTAGTATTTATATTAGTATGGACTCATGGATATTTATTTTATACTTGGGTTTATAATCAATACTACTTAATTTTGTTGCTCAAATTGTTCCAGCCTTGGCTATTGGGAGCTCTTTACTTGGTTCCTGTGTTCTTTCGACATATCTTCATTAATGTATTTGTTTTTTGACAGTTCAATACTTTCTGGGATGTGTGTCTTTTCATTCATTAATTCTTAAGTATGTATGTTTATAAGATTATGACTTGTAGATTGCAAGACCATTCAATCGGAAAAAAGAATAATTCATTCCTCAAGTGGCATTGGGAAATCTGGACATCCACATGCAAAATAACAAAGTTGGATTCCCTATCTGACAGAAGATACAAAAATTAACTCGAATCTAGGACCTAAATATCAGAGCTAAAACAATAAATTCTTAGAAAAAAGCAGAGGGGGAAATCTTCATGACCTTGGATTTGGCACTGGATTCTTAGATATGATACCAAAAGCACAAGCAATAACAGAAAAATAAATTGGACTTCCTCAAAATTAAATACTTTTGTGCATCAAAGGACACTGTCAAGAAAGTGAGAAGACAAACTACTGAATGGGAGAAAATAGTTGCAAATCATATATTGATAAAGGATTTGTATCCAGAATACATAAAAGATTCTTAGAACTTTACAACAAAAAGACAAAATTAATTTAAAAATTAAGACATTTCTCCAAAGAAAAATGCACATGTCCAATAAACACATGAAAATATGTTCAGCATCACTTGTCATTAGGAAAATGCATATCAAAACCACAATGAGGTATCATTTCACACCTAGTATGGTGACTATAATTTAAAAAATAGAAAATAACAAGTGTTGGCAAGGACGTATAGAAATTGGAACGCTCATGCATTGCTGGTGGGATTAGAAAATGGTGAAGCCGCTAATTGAAGAACAGTTTGGCAGTTCTTCAAATAGTTAAACATAGTATTACCATAAGATCCAGCAGTTCCACTCCAAGTTATATATACCCCAAAAAACTGAAAACAGGAACTCAAACAGAAACTTGAATGGGAATATCCATAGCAATTTTTTACACAATAGTCAAAAGGTGGGGAGAAAAAGTGTCTATCAACAGATGAATGGATAAACAAAATGCAATATATCCACATAATGGAATATTATTCAGTCATAAAAAGGAATGACTTATTGAAACATGCTACAATGTGGATGGAGCTCTAAAACATTATGCTGCATAAAAGGAACTAGACACAAAAGCTCATAAATTGTATGATTCCATTCATATGAAATATCCAGAATAGGTAAATCTATAAAGGCAGAAAGCAAATTGGTGGTTGCCCAGGGCAGGGGAGCAGGGAGGGATTAGGAAATAATTCTTGATAGATATGGATTTACTTTAGGGGTGGTGAAAATGTTTTTTAACTATTGTAATTCTTAACATACAAACATTCTTGTACGAAATTTTTGGAGGCTCTGTTATAGCAGAGCTGGTATTAAAGTAGGTTTAACAGAAAAACAAAAGAAAACAAAAATGTTTTGTAACTAGATAGTGAGGGTGGCTACACAACATAGCAAATGCACTAAATGTTACTGAATTTTTCACTTTAAATTGGTTAATTTTATGGCATGTGAACTTCACCCCAATAAAAAGATTACTACTTTTTAAGCACATTGCCAAATTTGTCTCAGCTTTGAAAATAATTTCTTAATATCATAAAGTTAGTGCTTAAAATTTCCAAATTGTCTTAAGTGATTCTTGGATGTTCAAATCAGGATCCAAATAAGATCGTGGATTTGTATTTGGTGATGTCTTCTAAAAAAGATTCCTTTTAATCTTTTCTTTTTCTTGCAATTTATTTATTGAAGTAACTGCAGTTTTTCTCACATTCATTTTGATTGCATCCCCTCTGGCAAGAATATTTCTCAGGTGGTGGCGTGTACTTCTATTGCATCACAGGATAAGAATCATAATATCTAGTTGTTTCTCTTTGAGGGAAATTACATTGCTCTAGTAGGTTAAAGTCTTGTCTGCTGGATCCATCCATTACAAAATTTCCCATCAGCTCATCTGATCCATTGATGATCATTGCCAAGTGTGCTGGTTTAAATCTATTATGTACCCCAAAAAAGACAATGTCCTTTAAATCCACTCTTGTGGTTGCGGATCCATTGTGGGTGGGACATTTTGATTAGGTTGTTTCCACAGAGATGTGACCCACCCAATTCAAGGTGGGTCTTAATCCTTTTACTCCTATGAAGAGAATAATAACAGAAAACATAAATACAGAGAGAAGAGAGATGAAACCAAGTGAAGGATGCAGAGAGAGAGCGAGAAATGACCTGGAGACGTCAAGGAAAAATCTGCAGGACACAAAGAACTCGGAGAGGTGTCCAGGAGAAGCAAGCAAGGACACACAGAACCTAAAAGCAATGGAACTTGAGAGCAAAGGAGCAGCAGATGCCTTTGCATATGACAGAGGAACCCCAAATACCACCATCAACCTTTTTTCAGTGAAGGTATCTCTTGTTGCTGCCTTAATGTGGACATTTTTGAGGCCTTAGAACTGTAAATTTGTAACCTAGTAACCCCCCCCCATTCGAAAGCCAACCCATTTCTGATATATTGCATTCTGGCAGCTTTAGCAAACAGAAACATCAAGATCCATTATTTCATTAGGATTTGTAAAATGGTAATTATTATTTTTTCTGCACTTACTAAATGGAATTCTATAAAGAACTTTGCCACATCAATTATGTGATTGAAATTCAGTTTGTAACAGTAAAGGTAGAATATATGCTTGATTTTCCCCCCATTATCAGTTTTCAGATTATGACGATTTTCCAGCATCCCCCAGAAGTGACCAATGAGATTTTAAAAAATATCCTGTGTGCCCTTGATTTTAACATAATTGATGTGTCTCAATCGATTGTTTTAATTAATTTTTTTTTTTAATGTTAAAGTTGTTCCATCTTTGACAAGTGGGAGCACCTCTGAATTGGATTCTGAGTCTTTTTTGGCACAACTCCCCTCCCAAGATCTTTGCTTTCTTCTTTGGTTTCTGGTACAACTAACATGACTCTGGTTGTCCGTGTACTTTTCTGCCCCAGACTTGGAATCAACCTTTTCTACTACAGGAGCCAGGTGCCTTTTAGTGGAAAATGATATTTAGATGTAATAGTCTGGAGAATAGGAGCATCATAAATTCATACTCATGTTTCTAAATGCATATTTAGGACTGCAGCGTGTTAATTTCTTTGCTTTATATTTGTTTCTTTTCTCTTATGTGGAAAATATTGGTTCTCAAAGAATTATTTATATACTTTATACCAATATATTAAATAATATTAGTTTCATAATAACAATACGGTTGTTACTGCTAACAATATGGTTACTGAAAAACCTTAAGGTTTCTTTTCCTGCCCCCCTCCACCCCCCAATTCTGAGTAATATATTTCACTTGAGATATTTGGTCAAATTATTGTTTTGAAGTCAAATAATTTCTGTCACAGACACTTCCACTGAAAAGTGCATTTTTAAGCAGCACCTTCTTTTAAGGAAAGACGTGCCATTTCCTGTTGAAAAGGAAAGAGGAACTGAGTTATACAGGACTGAATTTTTTAATTGATTTTTTGTTTGCCTTCAGTTAGAATGAAAAGCTTAACAGAAGTGTATCAAGTTTTGATTAGAAAAATAGTGTATCAAGTTTTGATTAGAAAAATCGAGTATTGAAGACTCGTTGGAATTAAGTATTTTCACTCGAGCTGGACATAAGTCCTAATGTAAAGAATGTAATATCACTGAATCTTATTTCATTTGCAAAATCTCCACATATTGAAACTGCTCACCTTACTTTTCCGGATGCGGATGGGAAAATGTATTCAACAACTTTTTTTTTGCTAATTATTGAGCACCTCCCGCGTGTCAAATCTTGTGCTGCGTGGTGCAAAACCCAACCGGGAGAGGGCACTCCCTGCCCTCAAGCGGCTCACAGTCTGACGCCAGCTACAAACACACCAACAATTCATTATTGAACAATGGCAGTAGGTACCATGCTCTGAACACGAACGGTATGTTATGGAAACCCCGGGCGGTCTCTCGCAGAGATGAATTTTCAGACGGGTAGGTAAGCGGCTCCTGCTGACTCCTCCCCACGTCAGGTGCCTGGTATGCCCAGCAGATCTAGGAAGTCCCAATTTCAAATGAGCTTTTATTGCTTTATGCCCCTGACTGATGTGAGAAAGGGCCAAAGGGTGAGGAACATAATATCCCACTGCTTCCTACAAAAAGAAACAGCCGGCTTGGGTCCGGAAGGGGCGTGAGGGTGTAGGACACAGCTAAAGGCAAGAAAACCCGCTCGCCAGGTCCGCAGGAGGGTGGGTGCTGGGCGAGCCTGAGTTCCAGCTCCGCGTTCCTCAAGCAGCCGGGCAGGAGGCGGGGCTGCGCCAACCCCGCCCACTGCACACAGGTTACCCTGACGCTCAAGGTGCACTGGCGTCACACCATCCTCGTCGCGCTGATTGGCTGCTTCTGGGAGCCTCGCCCCCTCAGCTGTAGCTGGACCGGCATCAGTGCCGCGGCCATCTTTGTTGATGTGTCAGCTCCGCCGGGGGGCTGGGGAAGCCGCGACTGACCAAGCTGGGACTCCGCTGGGTTCCCGGTCGCATTCCCCGCCACGGCCCTCCCCCTCCCTGTCTGTTGGCCCCAGCTATGGAGAAGGTGACTCCTGAGTCAGAGCTCCATCGGCCTCGCTAGGGTGCGGCCTGAGTCTGGGAGAAGTGGGGTGAGTATTTGAGGGGTGCCCGCGGCGGACCGGAGAAGCGCGGCAGAGGCGCGGCGGAGTTGCCACCCTCCCGCGCTGTCCTTGCAGGTCCCGGGGCCTGGCTTCGCAGGGTGGGGTGGGGGAGGTTGAGTGCGGGGGCACTTTTCCCGGGGCCGCCGGGGGAGGAGGTGGCGGGGAGGAGCGCCGCCCGTCGGGGTTGGCCGGGGCCGCACCCGGAGAGTTTCCGAATTTGGGCCCATTGCTGGGTGTGCAAGTGCGAACTATACCTAAACCCCACCTGCTCCGGGATTTTTCAGACTGAATCGCGTATTTCGCTTTTCATCTCCAACGGGAGTTTCTATGTATGTGTGTCTCTCCCTTTGTGTTGTGTTACTGTGTATCTACTTTTTTTTCTTTTTAAACACCATCCAAACATTTCCATTATTGTGGTTTTAAGTTATTTAGAAATGATTCTTTAGATTTGCGTGTGAGAGAGATGATAATACTTATGAGTATATTGCCTTTCCTTCAAGGGCATCAAGGCATTTCATAAACCTTGGTTGGTAAGCAGTCTAATTGTAATATTCGATCCGTGCCTCTACCAAATGTGTCAAATGTTCACTGCCTCATCTCCTAAATCAGTTCTTGGAAACAGTGCAGGTGTAATTATTGCCCACCTGTTAACAATTTGGTAAATTCCGCTAACATTCACCTCTTGATTTGGTTTAGAGGAAAGACGCCTGGATTTGGAGTCAGAACACCTGGGTTTGAATCCTGCCTTTTCAATATTCTTGTTATTTTGTACAATTTCCTTCTCTGTTACCTGTCCCCTGGGAATTAAAAGAGCTAATATGGTAAAATGTGCAGTACAGTCCTAGGTACTTTACAGCTTAGCAGTCCTTTTGTGTAGTTCATGTACTCTTGATACCCAGCTTTCTTATTTCTTCCAAAATTATGGACTGGGAATTTTTCCAAAGAAAAATGTTCAGTAAAGCAGTGGAACAGTGTTACAAGGGTGTGATGGTGGTCATTCAAAAAAAACAAAAAAAAACACATATCAACTGTTTAGTACTTAGGTATGTCATTTGTGAGCCGAAGACTTTCCAGCTCCTCACTATACTTTCATATTTGCGGTGTGATCTTGATTAGGCTCAAGGGGCATTGATGGTGAAACTGAACTATCACCTGTGCAAAGGGCTTTTGTTCCTTGTCAGCTACTTTTCAGTTCTTTCTTTATTCACCATCACACAAATAGAAAACAGTAATGATTGTCCTAGTTCTTTTTTCCTTTCTTTTTGGTGTATTCATGTTATTTTAAATTCAGTAGTGATATTGGCTAATTCTCAAATTTTGCAGTATTAATAATTAAAGCTCTTTTTTACAGTGTAAAACGCAAACATGTATAATTGCTGAAGAATATACTTGGTACCTCATGGGTTGTGTCTATATTGATTTTATCTATTTTAAAGATTTTATATAATTCAGAATAAATGCATATAAACTTAGAAGTTTCTTTAAACAATGGCCATTCCACCGAATATCTTTGGCATTTCAGAATCTTATTGCTAACATGAAGGGAGTGGCTAGTGTGTAGAATAGTAATCGCTTCTAACCTTTAGTTCCTTCATCCTGTAAATTCAGGAGTTGTCATTTGATGTTATATATACAATGACAGCATAGCTGATGATAATTGCTTAGTACATTCAGTTTAAAAACAACTATTTACAGCCACATGCTGACATCATGGAATGAAGATGAAACAGAGCAATATACTCATTTCGTAGGGATGAGATGATAGTTTAAGAGGCAGCATTATTTAGAGAACTGGGAAAACCATCTTTTCTTTTGAAGAATGACTAACAATGTACTCTTTTCCCAAACTTGTCTGACAGCCTCATATTAAAGTAGGAATCCTTAACCGAAGATTAGGTTTTTCTTTTTTTTCTCTTTTAATGATTAGGCTTTTATTTTATCTCTTATCTGTAGCTTTAACTAATAAAACTGATTCTTGAATTTCTCTTATACATACTACTGGGCTCACAGTATTATGAATGTTGTATTTGTTGCTCACATTAAGGGCAACAGTGCAAGCATAGATCATTTAAATCTACAAATCCCTTCCTAATCTTACGTTGTTTTAAACTTCTCCATTGGACTTTCTCAGCTACTGAGATTTTAAAATTTTCTTAGGCTAAGATGTTAACAAGCAAACAAAAATATTGGAGTGAATGGGCAATAGACACAAAGTAGAAATTGATCCCTATATATTAAAAGTATTGGTTGGATTGTGAGTATATTTCTTGTTAACACTTGTCTGTCATTAAAAGACATGTACCTGTCAAGTGTTTATTGTAGAGGGATGATAGTAAAAGCTAATTAATAATTTTTTTATAAACAGCATCATATCAGATTAACCAGACACAGGTTATAAATGATTTCAAAATTTAAGCATTAACAAAAACTTTAAAGCGTACATATACATTATCTTTAAAAAATTTGTTAAACTTCTTTTTGAAAAGGGACTTACATGTCAAATGTGGTTTTTTTCTTTTTAGTTTTCAGATTAAAAAATATTTAGCTGAAAACATATTTTCTTAGACTCATAGTTCAAATGCTAAGATCTACACAAGAAACTTCAAAATAGGATTTCTTTACTAATAATTTTCTGCTTTAATTTTTTTAATTAGAGATATGTGTAATCACATAGATCTAAAATACCATACTGATAATTTGACATACATGATACAACAATGTTTCAGTGCTGCACTGACCCACTTGTTCTTGGACTCTTATGAACCACAATTTTTTCTTATTTGTTAACCTGTTACCAGATTTGGTACTCTTCTGGAGGTCTTGTTCTGTATATTGTCCTATATTTTTAAAAACAAACACCTACCGTAAAATTATCCTTCCCTGTCTTGGGGACAAAGCTAAACAAATCTCCGTGGGATAATTGATTTTGGCCTGATATAACATACTTTTCCAATGGGTGGACTAAGGCAATTTTTAAAATCTATTATTGACTCAGTTAAAGGAAATTCAATATTATTAAAGTTTAATTTTACCAAAAAGGTTAATTAGGATGCGACTACCTTTAAAAAAAAACTTCCTCCTTCCCATAGAACTATAGAGTTCTTTGAAAAAAGCCAGCCCAATTTTAATCTTTTAAAAGTAGAATTTGATCTGCATAAATTCACTTTATATAAAACTTCAATATCATCATGTGAATCAAGGTTTTTGTGTTTCTTAGACAGGTTCTTTCCTCTTTTTAATTCTGTGGATGCATCTTTTATTTAATTTATTGCTTCTGACTTTAATTGCCATATGGAAAATTTGCTGAAACTCAGAAATAAGTTTTTTCCTTGACTTTCAAAGTATATTTGGGCAAAATGTACAATACCTTTCGGTATACTTTTCCTACAAAGGACAACATGCCATTATGTTGGCTATTATAAGGGCAAATTTGCTTATCTTGACATTTTTTGGGAAATATACAGCTAATATTACTTGAGACTCAAGTGATATATTTTATAATTGAAAATTTGTTGGTTGTGAATTATATTTATACTGATCTGAATCAGATTTCTATTGGATGAAAAGCACTCAAAGCATTTCTGTATAGCTTCTGATGGAACTCAGGCAAGCCTTAAAATTAAAGTACTGTAAATTTAAAATAAAAATATAATACTTGTTTATTGGCAGCAACACATGAATAGTAAAAACTTTAATATAGAACCTTATATATTGGTCTTTTACACCAGAATATAATCTCCATGAGGGATGTCTGTTTTATTCACTGCTATATTCCCACCACCTAGAACAATGCCTGGCCATAATAGGTGCTCAACACATATATGGTGAATGAATGAATGAACATCCTTTGGAGATGTGTTTATGACGTGATACCCTTGTATGAAACTTACTGTTCAAGTATATATGAATTGGATTTGCTTATATTTGCAGTTTTTGAATAAACCTAAATTTTTGTTGTTGCTTATGGTGGTAATTAGAGAAAAAGGAACTAGAACTCAAAGTTAGGTGGTGCTTGCATTTGAATGGCTTTTTTATGGAAAAAATTCATGAATTGTGAATTTTAAAAATACTGCAAAAAATATATATATAAATCATTTCTTAGTAACTATATATGTATGTGTGTATGTATATATCCTTTTCATTAAGAAATAAAATCCAAGGTGGGAAATTGTTGACATTATGGCAAATAAAAACGTTTCTTGACCAGTTGCCTACAGCTGATGAGCTCCAGTCAGAGCGAAACCAGTTCTCACTCCACAGAAACAATTTTGAAGTGTGAATTGGTCCTGTAGTACTGTCAGAAACAAACAGCTCAGGAGGTGGAGGGAGGGAAATACTTGAATTAAAAGGAATTTTGTGACTGTGCTAAGTTTTAAATATAGTATTTTCCCCTAATGAGTAAGAGTTGCTAAAAAGTCAAATAACCTGTTATTTTATTACCTCAAAAAGCCAACACATATTGTAATCTGTAATTGTAATCAGTGTATATGAGTCTAAATTTGATTTGTACATGCACTTAAAAGTAATCTTGTAAATAAATGGCTAGTTTTATATTTTTTACCTTTAGTCTCAATACTGACTAAGCTATTCCATCCTCAGTAGTTTTAATGCCACCCTATTCCCCCTTCCCCCCCAAAAAAAAGAAACAAACAAGCTAACAAAAAAACTGGAGAGCAAAGCAAATTGATCTATGTGACATTGGTAACTGTAGGCCCACAAGAGGACTCAGCTGCTTTTTTTCTCCCTGGTTAATCATGGACATAATCAAGCTCAGAGATTTTTGATCTGCTACCACTCTTGTGCAGTTATTTCTTCTTTGGTGAAGGCTTTGTTACATATATCTACATAGATCTTCATTAACCCCTTTTTTTCATTTTGCTTCCAACCAATATTCTTTTTTTTTGTTGTTGTTTTTGCATGGGCAGGCACCGGGAATCGAACCTGGGTCTCCGGCATGGCAGACAAGAACTCTACCTGCTGAGCCACTGTGGCCCACCCATCAATATTCATTTGAGCATCAAAAAAACTATTTAGCTTGCAAGATAAATGGCTATTAGATGCCAATTTTTATGAAAGCACTTGTCTTTTGAGAATAAAGTAAGTCTTCCTTGATTTATAGGAGGATAATATAAAAAACAGATTCTTAGGTAATTATAAAAAAGCAGTATTTTGTTTTGTTTTGTTTTTTACCTAAATAAATCCAGCAGAATGTGAGACAGTTTTTTGTTCTGCCCATCACATGTCATCTTACAAATTGATTCTCACACACTAAATGCAGTTTGGTTCTCAAGATCATTGTGTAAACCCAGTGGTTTCCACTCCCGTTGAGAACTACTGAGCATTTGCAAAAATGAGTGCAAATGCAATAGAGAATATATTGTTATATTCATTTGTTTGTTTATTATTACTATTATTTTGTATGAGATTTTAAAAGTTTGACTTAGTTTAGAATAAGCCTCTTTGTTAGTGCAGAGAGCATTCAAAAGACTGGAGACTGCCTGTCCAAAAATGTCACAAGAAAAACTGTGACTGTGTGCTTGGTGAGTATAAAGGTAATATGTGCTTAATTTTACACCTTACATTCTCAATATTTACAAAAATGAGAAATTATTTTTGTACTTATAATGAGAGAAAATTTGGAGGGATATGTGGCATTAAAATTGGATCTCTAAATCATTAGGCCCTGGATGGACTGAAGGGAGCAACATTCTAGGTGGGGCAAAGCCATAGAAATGTTAATGTGCAAATTGTTTGGGAGAATCAGTAGACTGGTTGGACTGGTAGAATACAGTGAAACACTAGATTTTAAGAATATGGTGAGAGATAAGATTAGAAAAGTAGTTCAGCTGGTTTACTGAGGAATCTTAATTCTGGGGTACAAACGTGGAATGGTTTTGCTTTTTCCTAAATGGGTCTCCACTTAAACTGAATAAAACTCCCATCCCTCTCACTTCCCTCTGAAATGTAACTCCCTTATAATGTCTTAGCCTGATATCACACCTTTTTTAATTACTAAAGAAAACTCACGCTGTTTTTAGTTACTAGAGAAAACTCATTTCAGAAATTGTCAAGTCCCATTTATTTAAAAAACAGTAAGAAGTGAAAATAATAACAAATTAAGTCTTCTCCCTTAAGAGAGGCTGAAACTGTTACCCCCCCACTGTTAGTCTCCGGCTGTTTGGATTGGAGAAAAAGAGATGTACCCTGGCTCTAAAACATGCTCCCTTTCCTTCTTCTAGCTAGCCTCTTCAGAGTTGGGGAAGATCAGCCAGCGGAAGCAGAGCTGTCATTATGAAAACTTAAAAAAAGGGACAAGATGGCCCTGGCCCTACTCTGGTTCATGCACTGTGGTCTCTGGGGAAGTGGCTGTATATGTGGATTTTTTAGGGGCTGTGTTGTAGTTCCCTGGCCCTTTCTGCCACTAAGGGCCCACTTAATAGCAGCAGCTCCAGCTCCCCTTTTGGCAGGTACATACTTCAACCTCTGCTCTGGATTGGATGACCTGTTATTTGGCCTGTTGACCCCCCTGGGCTGCTCCATGTCACCTGCCCCTCCATTAACCTCCTTGCTCCTTTACTCGGAGTTACAGAACAGAAAACAGTTGAGGGAGAAATGGAGTGAGAAACCAACAGTTCAAGTCTTCCAGGTATGAAGTGGTCAGGGGTCTGGAATGGGTTACGGGTAGAAGTCAGTGACGGTAGAAAGGATATAAATGAGGGAGATAAGAACTTGGTAAAAGACCTTGAGGGAATAAATGACTAAGAAAAATGATAGCATTGGTAGAAATTGGAAAGCTTAGCTTGGAAAACTCAATTATAGGGACTCTAATTGTGATTTTGGATCTAGCCATTTTGACTTCGAAGAGATAACATCCAGTAGAGACGTCTGTATTCAGTTGGAGGTTTTATATATAGATATACACAGAATAAAGAGAAGCTAGATTACTTATCTGTAACTCAGGAGCACAATACTGAATGATTATATGGGCATAAACTATGAGTTGTTCAAGGTGTCCAAGTGGATGAATTCTAGGAGGGAAAATAGAGACTTGAGGATGAACACTGGGAATATGAATGCTGGGTGAGAGGATGATAACCAATATTTCTGTGGTGCTTTTCTGTGAACACATCATGGCACACATATAGGAGCCATAAAGTTATCAGGTGATAAGTTTCTTTTCTAGCGGTAGGGTGACAGTACCCTTATAGTCTTATTCTCTGTCTCTTTTTTTCCAGTTCAAGCTTATTTCCCTTTCGTTAAGTTACAAGGTACATTTACATGGTTTGGTACTCAGAGGAAAATTTGCTTGATTAAGGTAATATGTAACCATCAGTTTTCCAGGTGATTTCCTTAAGAGGTCTTGCTTTGTCCTTAACAACCTCTAGGATGCAAACTGCACTAGCAAAATCATTTAACTGTGTCTGCACGATCACAAAGCAACATCGATGGTTTTGGATTCTGTAACATGATCATAGCCAACAAGTGTTTATCCTTTTATGTAATCCCTTCACATTAATATATACCTTGTTGAAGTATGTCACCCAGCAAGCATCAAACCTATCATCTATCTCGTGACCCATGGAAGTAGCTGCGAACTGACTGGACAGCGGTGGCGGGCCCAGGGCAGGGTACAGGAGAGTGGCGCCTACCATCCATCTTAGTGATGAGTGTGCACAGGCCCAGGCTGAAGAGAAGCTGGATGGGAGCTGGCCAGTGGCTCCAGGGTTTTGGGATTTAGACTCTGGCACCCACACATGGTGGCATATTCTCTTTTAAAAAGATTTTTGTCCTGTTAGTTGCTGATGCAGCATGAACTAGTTGTGATTTTTAAAATCACTTCATTAGTTTTTTAGATTGAATTCTATATTGATACGATTTTAAATTCAACAACACCACATTTCAATTTATATCTTATTGGGTTACTTTGAGAAAGGTAATTAGGTGGCTAATATTTCTGTTTGAAAATTATTTTACTTTGTTCTAAATTTTGGAATACAGCATACTTGTAAGGCATTTATTTACTTACTGCTTTTATTTGTATTATTTAATTGAAGCCTCTAATATTAGTGTGGACTTAGGCTTGATTCTAAAATATATACAACGATATAATTTTTTGTTTGGTTGTTTGGAAATATGTATTATAGAGATAGGCAGTTTATGAAGGCTAATGTCTATATTAGTTGGCAGTCTAAATTTGAAGCCCAGGGTATTTAGTACACAAGCTGGTCTTCCTTCTTCCCTTTCTAAACAGTTTTTCCTCTCATTTTCTGCATTCCTAGAATAATGTTTTTTAATGACTACTTTAGTCATATCATTTTTGTGCTTCCAGGTAATCCTCAAGAGTGCTGAAATATTTTATATTTGTCCCAAAATAATTTTTGAGGTTGGTTAATTTTCATTAGATGCCTATAATAGTGACCCTCACATACAATATAAAAATGTTTTCTAATCTTGTTGAATTAGTTTTTTCAATGTTGCTTTTATGACCTAGGAGTCCTTATGGGCTCTATTTGATTTGCACCAGGCATTTTTATTCCTAAAAAGAATATTTAAAAATCATATCAGGGATCCTTTATACCCTGATATCCTTTCAGTTCAGTCTTTAGATCTCTTGCATATATATAGCTGTGTCTTACTATTGCTTAGTTTTTCTTCCGAGTAAATATTTATCATAGTTAATGTACATTTTTTAATATTAAATTGGTATCTGATATTTCTTCTAGCACTTTCTCATTTTCCCACAGATTATTTAGGAAGTCTTTTTCCTCTTATTGCATTGAAAGAATTGTAAACAATTCTTTTGTGCTAACCTTTCAGTTACTAGTATTATTCCTTACCTAACATCTTACTGGGATGATCAGGAATGCCAAACTGCAGCTGAAATTAACTGCTAAAGTTGTAAGACAGAAATGGAAAGAGGAAAGAATGGAACTTTGTAGCTGCCCTGTTGGTTGTGGCATGCTTGGCTTGACCTCTTCTTTTATCTTTTCCCCGAGCAGTGGTTTCTAAGGGAGTTATTAGCAAGGAAGTTTGTTTTCTTAGTTATTCAACATCATGGAGGTGTGTAAATATATATATGGAGTCTTCTAAATTTTTAATTTGATGTTTTGACTTTCTTAGATGTAAAACGAAGACCAGGAGCAGATTTGAAGAAACGCAGAGTGAACTGGTGCCAGTCAGCATGTCTGAGAAAGAGCATGTAGCTTCTACTTCCTCTGATAAAAATATTAGAACAACATCTGAATTAAAGGAAGACTCATGCAACTCTTTTTCTGATTGTGAAAACAGCAGCTTAGAAAATGAGTCCATACTGTTGTCTTTAAACTCTGATAAAACTTTACATCAGCCCAATGAACACGGTAATCAGGTTGAAGCACAGGAAAATTATATTCCAGATTATGGTGGAGGTGAGGATTCTTGTGCTAAATCAGACATATGCCCAGAAAATGCTGAACAAATAGCTAATTTTCCTGCTGGAGATTTTGCAAACCAAGTTTCAAAAACAAATGAAACAGAACAGACAGTAACACAGATATTGGCGGAATTAAGGTCATCTACGTTTACAGAAGCAATGAATCAAAAAACTTATTCAGAAAGTCCTTATGATACAGACTGCACCAAGAAATTTATTTCAAGGATAAAGAATGTTTCAGCATCAGAGGATTTATTGGAAGAAATAGAATCTGAGCTCTTATCTACAGAATTTGCAAATGAAAACCGAGTACCAAATGGAATGAATAAGGGTGAACATGCAATAGTTATATTTGAAAAATGTGTACAAGATAAGTATCTTCAGCAGGAACATACAATAAAGAAGTAAGTTTTATCATTGCCCTAGGTTATCAGGGATTAGAAATTGAGTTCTTTAAAGGAAGATACCATTTTATCCACTTTTAATCCCACAATAGAGCCATATATGTAGTAGTTGATCAATAAAATGTGTATATAACCTTTAGAAAAAGGAGTAAGACATACTAGTCTTCACTAAAATACAGATTGATTCTCTTTAAAAAAATTACATTAAAATTTGGAATAGGGGGCAGGCCACGGTGGCTCAGCAGGCAAGAACACTTGCCTGCCATGCCAGAGGACCCGGGTTCGTTTCCTGGTGCCTGCCCATGTATAAAAAAAATAATAAAAATAAAATTTGGAATAGGGATGTGTGCATTTGCGTGTGTGTGTGTGTAGAGAGAGCAAATCCAGAAACCAGAGGAAGATGACAAGAAAAAAATACCATAATCCAAATATGATGAATATGAAATAGTCTTTTGATTAACTCCTTGCTTCTAGTTTTTACTCTTCCAGATTATGCTGATTAGTCATTGTGGATCGTCTTCTCAAAACCAGCTCACCCTTCATTGGCTTATCCACTGAATTGTAATCTCTTGGGATCCAGGGTCCTTCTTAATACTATCCCAAAGCTAACACCTGGTATTCCTATACCTTTCCTTACTGAAAACTGCTGTTGTTTGAATCAATTGTGTGTTTATTTCCTTTTATACTTGAACCATCAGTGTTTCTATCATTGTTGCTTTTCAGGGCAACTCCCTCATTTTCTTGCTATCTGTACCTTTCTTTTAGACCTCACCCCTGGGCTTATCCCTGATGTGCCTCCTCACTTTCCTTAGGTAGTCTTGTCACTTTCATACCTGTATTAAGGTTCTCTAGAGAAACAGAACCAACAGGATAACTGTAAATATGAGATTTATAAAGGTATCTCACACAACTGTGGGAATGGAAAATTCCAAAATCCATAGGGCAGGCTATGAAACTGGTAACTTCAATGAAGGGTCTGGACAAACTCCACAGGAGAGGCTCACTGGCTAAAGAAGCAGTGAAAAAGTCTCTTTTCCCTAAAAGGTTCCAACTGATTGGATTATCTCCTTGTTGGGAGGTGCGCCTTAGTTGTTCACAGATGTAATCTGCCACAGATGCAGTTAACTGACTGATGATTTAATACACCATCCTTCCAGTTTATCAGCCAACCATGAAATATCCTGGCAGCAAAGGTCAGGTCAGTGCTTACCTGACAAGACGACTGGGCCTCATCTTTGGCCAAGTTGACACCAGAACCTAACCATCACATTCCATGCCTTGTCAACTTGGCAGCTATACACAATTTATCTCAATATAATAAATATACAGTAGAAAATTAATTCCTCTTATTTTGGAGCATCGTCAGAACAGTGGCAGAATGGTAGAGAGGGGAAAGCATGGTTCTGGTCAGAAGCCTGGAGTTGGAAGGCTCCTATTGCTATTACCTGCTCTCCGAGTCAAAGATTTTTTTATCCTTTTAAAGAGACTGACCCCTATCTGATGGGATTGTTTTATGAACATTAAGATCTTGTACAAATTTCAGGTATTATTAAATCTAGGTTAATCTATTAAATCTAGGTTAATCTGTTCTATACATTCTTTTTTTTTTTTTTTTAACATGGGCAGGCACTGGGAATCGAACCTAGGTCTCTGGCGCACCAGGGGTGAACTCTGCCACTGAGTCACTGTGGCCTGCCGTACATATTTTTAATTCTAAAATAAAATACTTTGTAGCTTAGGTTGGGTTAAAACAACTAATTTTTTAAAAATTTACTCTGAAGAAGACTACCTTTGAGTTCTTTTGACTTTTCTTTCTTGATTTCTAAATTTCAGTGAGCATACCCATTTCAAAATGTCTGTTTATATATCCATTTCTCTGCTTTCTAACTAACGGTATTGTCTAAGGTTCCAACTAAAAGTCTTAGTTAAGAACAGTTAGTAGTGTATAGCATGTGTATTTGGCCTATAAGAATAACACTTTGAGTGCTTGCTACCCCTTGCTCCCTCCTCCCTTGATTCCTTGTGAACTATAGTCAGGATTCTTGTTTTAGGTAATCTTCTGTAACAAGTCGAGTATATGTCTTAATCATATAAACTAAATTAAACCACTGTGTCGTAAAAGGCTTGAATAAATTCACATGCTGCATTTTCATTTTTCCTAAACACTTGTAGAATTTGCTTCTTCATTTCATTCTGTGCTCAACCACCACCACCTCTGAGAGACCTTCATTGACTACCTTATCTAGAATCAGAGCTCAAAGGGCTATTTGTCCTCTTGCCCGCTATTTTTCTAAGTAGAACTTAATCACTACCTGGCATTTTATTATATATCTGTTAATTATTTTTGTGTGTGTTTCTCTCTTAGACTGTAGGGTCTATGAAGGCAGAACTGTTATTTGTTGTATCCCCAGCTTCCAGAACAGTGTTAGGTACATAGTAGGTACCCAGTTTGCTTTTGTTAAGTGTATGAGTGAACTGATCTTCCAAGTAGAAGGTAGAAAGGCCTGGGCTTTGTTTGGTGTTAGATATGGGTCTAAGTCTCAATTCAATTACTTAGTAACTATATGCACTGGAGCAAGTTCTAAGTTTCAGGATTTTTTTGTTTGTTTACATTTATAAGATAGAAGTGGCAGTAATTTCACAGTTATTTTAAATATTAAATGAAATAATCCACTTAAAGGTAAACATAGCAAATAGTGAGTATGTAATAACCGTTAGGCAATGGCTATCATTAACAATCATAGAATATAGTTGTTAACCTTCTTAGATTATTTTATGTAGTTTTGAGTTTATAGTTCTGAGTATTTTGCAAGTTGTTTTTAAGATTTTGTTTATATTTTTCTAGAGGTACTGAAAATGAAATTTCTCCCTAAACTTTTATTCTGTTATTTTGTTTACTTGTTATTTTATTTGTGTATTTATGTGACTATTAAAATATTTTAAAAATCTAAAGCAAGATTTCTCAACCTTAGCGCTATTGACATTTGGAGCCAGATAATCTTTTGTTGTGAGGGTGCTGTCCTGTGCCTTGTAGGATGCTTAGCATCCTTAGCCTCTGTGCACTAGATCAGTAGCACCCCCTGCTTCAATTGTGACAATCAAAAATGTCTCCAGAAAAATATCTGGAGGAACAAAATGTTTCCTGGGGGGGCAAAAACACCCCTCATTAAAAACTATTGATCTTAAAAGGGGGGAAGTGTATAATTGGAGTACAAGAAAATAGATACTTAAACGGGTTTGGTTTTCTTTATCTGATTGTGTTTTATTTGCTTTGAAATACACAAATTTCTAAGAAGAAATTAATAGCCTTATTGGCCTGAGAATGTTTTGCAAAGCATAATGTATCACTATAAATAAAATAATTACTTAGAAATGTTGATTTATAAATCATAGGTATCTACATCCTAATCTGCAGACAGGTTATATTTTTTATATCATTTTAGTTCCATTTTTACTTGAATTTTACCTATACTGTTCTTTTTATATTTAGGTTAATTAAAGAAAATAAGAAACATCAGGAGCTCATTTTAGACATTTGTTCAGAAAAAGACAATTTAAGAGAAGAATTAAAAAAAAGAACAGAAACAGAGAAGCAGCATATGAGCACAATTAAACAGGTAACATGACAAAAAATTTTTAATGACCATACTTCAATTTACAAAATAAATGCATTCTTGAAAAGTTATGTATAAACTGAAGTTCTGTAAATAAAAATCACATTTTAAAAAGCAGGGAATTTCTTGGTATTTAAAGCATTCTCTTTTATAATTTGGAAAAGCATAGCCAGTATTTTCTTTTATGCAAATCTTTATTTTTATATACTATGTATATATGGTTGTATTCTATGAAATATGCTAATTAAAAGATGATTTGACTTCACAGTCAACTAGACTGTTTTTTGCCAATTATTGGAAAAAAACAGTAGAAACCTAAACATTTATATATGGCATTAGAAATTTTTCTAAGCTTACAATTTAATGTGCTTCAATTCTTAGTGTTTTTGTAAACTAAGAGAGTAAAGCCTCATTCTCATAATTTAATCTTTTTCTGACTAGCTGGCTTCTCTAGCATCGCCCTTTTCTTTGTCTTTTTTTTTAATAAACTAGTGCTTCTATCAACCAGGTAAATACAAACTGATTGTGAAGCTGAGCTCTGCTCTTTATCTTTCTAAGCTGCTTTTTCTTCTGTGGTTAGGATAGAAACATTCTAGCCTTAAAAATCTTTCCTTTTGTCTCATCTTTCACTTAAAAAAATAATAAACAGTTGGTAGTAACATAAAAATTAAAGTTTCATGTGATGATGCCTTAGTACACTTCATAAAACCTTTTATATAGTTGGCAGGTGACTGTATTTGTAAAATTTCATGTATTTATGTCCTGGTTTTATGTGCTTTAGGTCTGTCCACATGAACCAAACTTATAGAACTTCAGAGTGTGAGGGAACCTTAATAAAAGGCTGAATCCAGATTTTGGTAGTCAGGTCATACTGCTCAAAGATCAGAAACTTCAGACTGAACAGATGAGAAACAACCAGTGCTGTCCTTTATGAATTTATTAATGGTTTTGTTTTTATCAAAGAAATAGGATTTACCCTTCTTTTATTAGCATTTAGAGAACTTAATCTTCTAAATAAAAAGTTGGTATAAAGGAATTTTTTTCTCTTAATTTTATCTCTAAATCTGCACTGTATAATTTGGCAGCCTCTAGCCACACGAGCAGTTGAAAAGTGGCTAATCCAAACTGAGAAGTGCTATGAGTATAAAAGCCACACCTAATTTCAAGGAGTTAGTATGGAGTGGGGGCAGGGGGGTGGAGAATGTTAAACAGCTCAATTTTTCATGTTGCTTATGTGTTGAAATGGTAATGTTTTGGATATATTGGATTTAATATTAAACTAATTTCTTTTTTATTGTGGCTACTAGAACATTTAAATTACACCCAGGGCTTGTGTTATATTTCTGTTGGATCGGGCTGCTCTAGATAGTGTTGCCATAGGAAAGTTAGTGCACATGTACCATAAGCTTTAGGTTTGTTGATTGGTTGGTAATAGTTTTATGGAGATATAATTCATATACTGTGCAATTCACTCATCTTAAGTTGTACTTGTTAATATATTCATAGAGTTATGTAACCATCACCACAATTAATTTTAGAACATTTTTGTCACCTCAAAAGAAACTTTGTACCCCTTAGAAGTCACTTCCCATTTCCCTCCAACTCTCCCAGCCCTAGGAAAAAACTGATCTATTTTCTGTTTATTTGTTTATTCTGGACATTTCATATAAATGGAATCATACAATATGTGGTCTTCTGTGACTGGCTTCTTTCATTTAGCAACTGTTTTCAAGATTCAAGCATGTTGTAGTGTGTATGAGTACTTCAGTC
Organism: Myrmecophaga tridactyla; assembly: GCA_004026745.1. Taxonomy (NCBI): domain Eukaryota; kingdom Metazoa; phylum Chordata; class Mammalia; order Pilosa; family Myrmecophagidae; genus Myrmecophaga; species Myrmecophaga tridactyla. The sequence goes on along the minus strand of PVIY010009851.1, from coordinate 15,183 downwards.
CTTTTTATTGCTGAGTAACATTCCATGCATTCTTTTGCATGTGGATAACCAGTTGTCCCAGCACCATTTGTTGAAAAGACTGTTCTTTCCCCATTGAGTGTCTTGGCATCCTTGTCAAAAATCAGTTGACCATAGATATATCTGGACTCTCAGTTCTATTTCACTGATCTATAGGTTTATCCTTATGCTGTTATCAACTGTCTTGATTACTGTTGTTTGTGAGTCCTCTGACTTTTATTGTTTTTTCTCAGTTGTTTTTGACTAGTCTGGGTTCCTTGTAGTTCTATATGGTTCTTAGTGTTAGCTTGTCAATTTTCAAAAAATCAGCTGGGATTTTGGGAGGGAGTCTATTGAACCTATAGATCAATTTGGGGAGAATTTATCTAACAATATTACATTTTCCTATCCATGAGCATGGAATATCTTTTCATTTACTTAGGTATTCCTTCAACAGTGCTTTTTAGCTTTCAGAATATAAGTCTTGTATTTTTTTTTTGAAAGGTTAATCCCTAAATATTTTATTATTTTTAGTTGGATCTTGTTTTTTTATCTAGTGTGACAGTCTCTGACTTTTGATTAGATTATTTAATCCATTTAATGTTACTATTGATAGAGTTGGATTTACATCTACCACTTTACTTTTTGTTTTCTATAATTTTTATGTCTTTTTTGTTCCTCTGTTGCTTTCTTTTGCATTAACAGACTATTTTCTAATGTAACATTTTACTTAATTATTTTTTCACTATAGTTTTTTTTAGTTATTTCCTTAATGGATACTCTAGGGCATACCGCATCATCTTAAGTTATCAGAATTGGCTTCAGACTTATGTTAATCTTATTCCAATGGATACAGAAATATTGCTGACATTTAATTTTTAGTTCTATGGTTAAAGTATATTTATTTCATTCTTTGTTTTACTTAAATTGTTTATATTCATTTGAGGAATTGATGATCTGCTCCGTGTAGCTTATAAATATAATGTGGAAATAATTTTCTTTACAGTTAGAATCAAGAATAGAGGAACTCAATAAAGAAGTTAAAGCTTCCAAAGATAAACTAGTAGCTCAAGATATTGCTGGTAAAAATGCAATTCAACAATTACACAAAGAGATGGCCCATCGGATTGAACAGGTATTTTTCATGTCATTGTCATTATTAACTTTGCTCTGGTGACTCTTGTTTATTGAAGTAAATTCATCCTGTTAGGGCATTTTGGATCTGAGTGGTGTATTGAGGATAGGTGATTTTATTTATGTAAAAATTAACCTTTTAAAAATACTCAATACTTTGTCTCCCTTTATCTGTACTTTTCCCTGCCTACCCCTAAACCCTTTCCATCCCATTCCTTGTCCCATGACTAATTATTGATATTTTGGTTATATATTTGCCGCATATGCATATACAAGTCACACATGCTTATATGTGTATATTCTTATAATTCCCTATTTAATTGGGATCTTATTGTACATCTTTTTTATAGCCTGCTTTTTTTTCTACTTAATATGCCTTGGTAATCTTTTGAGTTGGTACTTACAAATCTCAGAGGAGGTAATTTTAAGCAATTCTTCTGTATTACTTTCCCTGAATCCTTAAGATTAGGTCTTTGTAGTCTTCATTTCTATATCCCCAAAAACTAGCACAAAGCATGACTAACAATTGGTCCTCACAGTGAATTGTATTATATGTGTTAATTAACTTATACTGTGAATGGGAAGGATCCCATCCATTTTGTTTTGGAGCTACTACTATAGGAGGCTTCCTGGAAGACGTTTAGGAAACAGGTTATCTTCCACCTTCATTTCTATGATTATTTACAATATGCTGGCTGCTTAATTTAGAAATGTTATGTATTTAAAATCCATATTATCAGTTCTCAAACCTTTTCTTCTAATTGAAGGGAATTAAAGTGTCTAAGACTTTAAGAGGTCATCAGTTTCAGTGGACCCGACATAGGTGATCATCAGAATCCCAGTGAGCTTTTTTTTTAGAAGACTCTCTGAAGTTTATTTTATTTATTATAAAAACAAAATAGTAGTTGTGCATGATAAAGATTCAAACAGTAAAATTTGATTTTTTTCCCAAACATTTTCTTCCATTTCTCCCCTCTCTGGAGGCAGCTACTAATCCCAGTTTCCAGTGTATCCTTACAAAAATGTTTGCAACATAGACAAGCAATAATATAACTCTTCCTCTCTCCACCTTTTTGTTATTTTAAAAATGGCACCATGCCCTGTACCTTGCATTGGGCTTAAGATCTTCTCTCTGGTCTCTTTCCCTATAGCCTAGCATTGATAAATGTCCTTAGGGCAATAAATGTTTGAATCCTAGCATACCATTCTTGATTCTTCCTTCTTCTTAGGGTTTTTGTTTGTTTGTTTTTGCTCTGGGGATTTCCCATACTTTTCTTTTAAATTTTTAAAAAATTTTTTTTGAGAAATTATGCATAAAATATAGAGTTCCCATGTTGACATGTTACATTATTGTGGTTCATTTATTACAATTCATGAAAGAACATTTTTATTCCCATACCTTTCTATGAGCTCAACTGTACATTAAAAGGATGTTTATCATTTTTCATTTAATATTTTTGGTGTTTTGCGTAGGCAGGATTTATCTGCCGTATTGCCAGAAGCACAACTACTTATACTTTTATCTTAATTTTAGCCTGCTGTTGAATCTTGTTGATTATCTTATTCATTCTTTATGTTCATCTAAGTCAATTATAAAACATCTTAAATTGGTCAAATGCCAAAATCTTTACTGGCCCCGCTTCTTTATCAAGCCCATAAGTGGGTTGACCTCCTATAGTAGCTTAAGTAATATTTATTTTATTATTTCTTTTAATACTCTCAACAACTTTATGAAGTAGGTGCTCCCATTACCTGATATGGGACCTAGGATTGTGAACTTTTTTTTTTAACACTTTTTATTGTGAAATATAATATATGTACAAAGAGAAGGAAAAAAGCAGTAATTTTCAGAGCACACTTCAACAAGTAGTTACAGAACAGTTTTCAGAATTATGGGTTACCATTCCAGTATTTCAGGTTTTTCCTTCTAGCTGCTCCAAAACACTGGAGGCTAGAAGAAATATCAATATAGTGATTCAACAGTCATACTTGTTTGTTAAATCCTGTTTCTCTGTTATAACTCCTCCTCCTTTGATCCTTCTCCCAATCTATAGGGATCTTTAGGCAATGCCCATTCTTTCTTTTTCATGTTGGGAAGGGATGTTGACACTAAAGGATAGGGTGATATAATTAGATGATAATCTTGGAGAAGCTGGTCCCTCTGGGTATTAGAATTTATCTGTCTTAGGAACCCTCTGGGAATTATAGGTTCCAGGAAAAGAAATTTTAACTCTAATTGAGGCCTGATCTCTTTTTCGGTTACTTTGACTGTTATAAATAGCTATGCTGTCTTTCAAGGCTGCAGCACTCCATTTCTGGGTCTCAGGTGTCAAAGAGTTACTCAGAGTTCCAGGGAAACACTAGCATACACATATAGTTCAGTGTCTCAGAATCTAGAAATATACTTACAATTTCAGACTAAGTATGTCTGCTATAAGGGCTTACAATTTAGGCTCTAGTTTTACTATAAGTATTTTCTGAAAGAGATCTAAGCATATTTGTTCTTTTGCTTTTGGCCTGTTTTGCATAAAACATTGTCTCCAAGGTTTATTCAGTTCATTGTGTTCCTCTTTCTTTTTTGTAGCCACACCATATTTCATCATAAATGTATCGCAGTTCACCATTCTGCTTCTCAGCCCTGGTCCCCTTCAGCTCCCTCTGTCTATTGGGGATCAAGGATAATGCCCAAAATAAACGATGTCTTACAGTATCCTCACTTGGTTGTACAGTCAGTAGCACTCTCAATTTTAGACAGTTTTCATTGATCCATAGTGACAGTCAAAAAATACAGTATCACTAAGTATCAAATCAAAACTATTCCTATCCCCTAATTAGTTTCCCCTGTTGATGTCTTCCTGTTAACTATTGGCCATAGCTTGCATTTTTAGTTTTTCCCTGTACTCTTCTATTGACTCTTTGACCAATATCAAACCTTTGAAATAGTTCATGTGAGAATTTATTTATAATTATGGATTTAATCAGTGGGGTATTTGGTACTATACATCCCCTTTCAATCATATTCACCATCAATATGACAGTGTTGCTTATAACCCCACTAGTTAGTTACGATTACTTTTATCCGTTCCCTTGCACTTAACATTAACCTCATTGGGTAGTCTTTTCCCTGTCTCTAGCTTTTTTTTTTAAATTTATTTATTAATTTAAAAAATTAACAAATGAAATAAAAATTAACTTAGATAATCAGTAATTCACAATATCATCACTTAGTTGCATATTCATCATTTCTTAGAACATTTGTATCCATTCAGAAAAAGAAATAAAACGAAAACAGAAAAAAAAATTATATCTACCATACCCCTTACCCCTCACTTTCACTGATCACTATGTCTCTAGCTTTTATGTACCTCTAGGTCTGCTATATTTTACAGTGTAACCTTGGAGATTACCTTTGCCAGAATTATAATGGCAAAATCATGCAGTATTTGTTCTTTTGTGTCTGACTTATTTTACTTAGCATTATGTACTCAAGGTTCATCCACATTGTCTTTTGCTTTGGAACCTCATTTCGTCTTACTGCTACATAATATTCCATTGTATGTATACACCACATTTTGTTTATCCACTGCTCTGTTAATGGGCCCTTGGATTGTTTCTGTCTTTTGGCAATTGTGAATAGTGCCACCATGAACATCAGTGTACAAATGTCTGTTCATGTCACTTCTTTCAGCTTTTCTGGGTATATACTGAGTATTGTATTACCAGGTCATAGGACAACTCAGTATTTAGTTTTCTGAGGAATCACCAATCTGTTTTCCACAATGGCTGTACCATTATGCATTCCCACCAACATGAATAAGTGTTCCAGTTTTTTCACATCCTCCAACATTTGTAGTTTTCTGTTAGTTTAATAAAAATCATTCTTATAGGTGTGCGGTGATATCTCATTGTCATCTTGATTTGCATTTCCCTTATAATGATGAGCATCTCTTCCTGTGCTTTTTAGCCATGTGTATTTGCACTTCAGAAAAGTGTCTATTCATATCCTTTGCCCATTTTATAATTGGGTTGTTTGTCCTTTTGTTGTTGAGTTGTATAATTTCTTTATGTACACAGGATATCAAGCCTTTATTTGATATGTGTTTTCTGACTATTTTCTCCCATTGAACTGGCTACTTCTTCAACTTTTTGACAAAGTCCTTTGAGGCACAGAAGGTTTTGATTTTAAGGAGTTCCCATTTATCTATTTTTCCTTTCGTTGCATGTGCTTTGGGTGTGAAGTTTATAAAGATACCTTCTATTATTAAGTCTTGAAGATGTTTCCCTGTATTTTCTTCAAGGAATTTTATGGTACTGGGTCTTATATTTAGGTCTTTAATCCATTTTGAATTAATTTTTGTAAAGAGTGTAAGATAGAGGTCCTCTTTCATTCTTTTGGCTATTGTTGCAGGATGGTGAACTTTTAAAAGTTCCTCAGGTTTTTTCTTTGCAGTGGATCCACACATGACCCATTGAGTAATAAGGCTATTGGGAGTACCATGTATGCTTTAGTCAAGAATCTTCTCATCTATTGTAGTTGTCTTTTTTCTGGTCTTCCTGCTTCCCATTTGTCAACTTCAGTGAAGCTTCTGTGGTGCAACCAACTGTCTGTCTACAATACACACTTAATAAAATGTTCTGATTTATAAATCCTTTGATTTCCCATTGTCTAAAGGATAAAATCTAATTTTTTAACTTGACAGGAAAAGCTCTTTATATAATCTCTGCCTTTCTGTTTTTATAAACTTCTCTTCCCCACTCCAGTCAATGCATACCAGATTTAAATCTTACAAAATGATGATTAGCTATCCCCTAAATATACTATGCTGTTTCCTACCTACAGGACTTTGTACACGATTTTCACTCTCCCTTGAATTCCTTTCCTTGGCTAATGCTAATGCCTTGTATTCTGCTGAATTCCTACTTATCTGTTGACATGTAGCTTACATCCTTCTCCTTAAAAACTTTGGTATTTTTGTGTTTCCAAAAGATTTCATACATTTATCCATTAGAATTTATCATATTGTATTATAATCTTTATTTATATTTTATTCTCACTCATCCAAGCCAGAAGCTGTGATGTATTCTTTGTTTCCAAAGGCTAATAAAATATTTGAGCATTAAATGAATATCATGAAACCATACATTTCATGATTTTGACATTGAGTCATTAATTGTCTTTTTCTAAGTACAATTATTCAGTTACCTAAAAGTCTAGCTAATTCTGTTAGCTAATTACAGCATAATTTTCTCAGTCTTTCTCCACACAGCACATTTTCAAATTCTCATGGATCTATGATAACCCTAATCTAAATTTTTCCTTAATATTTCTTGAAAATTATGATGCTATTTTATTGGGGAAAAAATTCCAATTGTGTGACTTTAAAAAGTATTCATATGCATATATACAGCAAGTATTCTGAGTTTTATTAGATATACTTATCAGTAGTGAGTTGTACCAGAACTTTCTGGTGTTTTTTTTGTCAGTTACTTTTCATCAGCACATAGGAGCTTGCTTTACATTCTTCTAATGGTGGTTACCTTCAATTCAGTTGTAGTATCACCATCCACTAAATGCTATTGAAAAATCTCTAAGGTTCTATCTTCTGTAAAATACATATATCTTGCTCTGTCACATTTATAAACTGATTTGACTTAAAAGAAAGGCTATCTGTAGACATTTATGTTATGTGAAATTTCAGAATATGAAGCAGTAGCTTATACTCAGAGAATTTAAATAATCATAGATATTTCACATTTAATCCAACTAGATATTTCTTTTTTTCACTTTAAAAATTTTTATTGATATATGTTATTTATTCGCATACCGTGTAATCATCCAAAGTGTACAATCACTGGTTCAGAATATCATCATAGGTATTTCTTATTAAGTGTGAAATACTCCAGAAAGCTTTTCATATATAGAAAATCAAATGATCACTAATTAGCATATGATTGTCTACTTGGAGGGAGATCCTAAGATTAAGATCTTAGAAATTGTCAGCCAATACAGTCAAGGACCTATAAACAGATGGCAGACTTAAACTGGATAATTTGAAGATAATTGAGTAAAAGAATTACACAAGAATGTGGGTAAGGTTTATGGGAATTGACAAGTGAAAATTCAGGTTTCTGGCGCTACTGGGGGAGCCATTATCACCCTTTGCTCTAAAGAAGCAAGGAGAGGGAGCAAGTAGTGCTACCAAGAGAGTACATTTGTATAGAAAGAGCTCCTAACATGAGTGACTCTGGAGGAGCTAGGCTTTACACTCTTCTTACCCTCCAGATCTTCTGCCTGGTACCTCCCATTGGCTGAACCCAACTGGAAATTTGAGGGCAAGGGAATTTGTTAATATGGTCCATAATGGCCATCCTCCCATGGCATAGGGTGAGGTGTGAAAGTGGATCTGGGGGAGTAAACAGAGGGTAACAACCATGTTAGTCAAAGTAAGAGGAATAGGAAAGGTTAGAAACAATTATTAATGATATTAACTTATTGTTTATTGTACCATTTTTCTATAAATTAAAATTAAATGGCACATCCTAGAAATGCTGTACAGAAACTAAAAAATGCATTGGTAATATAATGGGAAAATATTATTTTGATTTGTTTTTGTTTCTATTATTTGAACAAATGTTTTTGTTAATACTAGGTAATATTTTGTTTTCAAAGGCCAACAAGAAATGTGAAGAGGCACGCCAGGAAAAAGAAGCAATGGTAATGAAGTATGTAAGAGGTGAGAAGGAATCTTTAGACCTTCGAAAGGAAAAAGAAATACTTGAGAGAAAACTTAGAGATGCAAATAAGGAATGTGAGAAAAACACTAACAAAATTAAGCAGCTTTCTCAGGAGAAAGGAAGGTTGCACCAGCTGTATGAAACAAAGGTATAATTTGTGCTATTGTAATGTTTTGAAATTTGTTCCCTTTTCTCTTCCTTATTTAATCAAGTAATCATAATATCATGATTTGAATACTTTTAACCATAAACTTGTTTTTATTAGTTTTCCTTCCAAGAACATGAATATTTTAGTAATTCCAATATCTCATTATCTGTCTGCAAAAAAGGTTTTCTGGAAAAGAATGAGGTAATGACAGATGTTGCTTAGTAGGTAACTTTTTCTTGATAGTTTTTTTTAAGCTTTCTTTTAAAATCTGATGTTGGAGAAATCAGTATATGTCTCGAGGGAAGATATATTTTGGTAAAATGCATATGTAGTGTAAAATGTGAAGAGTTTTGGAGTCAGCATAATTTGACTAGAATCTTATTGGACCACTTATTCACAATAGGATAGAATTCAGATTTTTCTTAAGGGAAAACATGCCCTTTTAGGGGCTGTCCAAGGCAGTTTAATTACTGAACTATTCAGAACCCTTGCTGTTAATAAGCAGCCTCTTGGCATGGTCATGTTCCAATGTGTTATCATTTTTTGGTGATGAAAATGAACTTTTTTTTCATTAGGTTTTAGTTCAGGAATGTTGCTGTTGCTCTCAGGAATTATGGCAAACAAATATAATTCATATTTCATCTTTAATGGAAAGAATCATTGAGCTATGCTTATGCTTGCAACACATCCAGTTGGTAAAATGTAAATGCTAATCATCTCCATGTCTACTATTTGAATTTAGTGATTTTCTTGCCCTTTTATGACTGGAACTTTAAATCAGTTTTATGGCCCGTGGGACATAGTGTGCCTGCTCCTGATTAAGTATTATTGCGTTGATTATTTTAAGGGGACATAGAAGATACATAAATAACTGATTGTTTAAATGAAAATATGACACTGTGATACTGTTTTAGGAGGTTGAAACTGCTAGACTCATCAGGGAAATAGACAAGTTAAAGGAAGATATCAACTCTCACATTATTAAAGTGAAATGGGCACAAAACAAATTAAAAGCTGAAATGGATTCACACAAGGTGAGTATTATAATGCAGCCATATAATTATTAGCATCAGTTTTAAGAGCAATTGCTGTAGAACTTAATGAGGTATGAAACCTAAGGAAGTGATTCATGGAGGGTAGGTTAGGCCTGAATATTTGGTGATTATAAAAGAAGGCATTTTCTTGCATGTTTTACATATTCAATTGAATGAAAAGTTATATTTGATCATTGATTGTTTACAGCCCTCAAATTAACCCTGTTCTTTAAGCCTTTTTTTTAATTTTTAAATTTTTTTTAATTAAAAATTTTTTTTTAAACATAACATACAAGCATGAACATTCTTACCATATGATCATTCCATTCTTGGTATAAAATCAGTAACTCACAATATCATCACATAGTTGTATATTCATCACCACGATCACCTCTCAGAACATTTTTAAGCCTTTTTTGCATGCTATATTTTATATTAAACATTGTCAGAATTTGTGGGCGTTAGAAGCAGAATATGGGTTATTAAAATTGAAAGCAAGTTCTGGCAATTTTTTAAAATATCAAAGATGCGAAGATTCTTCTAATCAAGATATTAAATTCTTGATTACAAATATAATAAAGATTTCAAGAATAAAACGTTTCCTTATTTATTAATTATGAATAGTTTCATTGGTTTTTTGGCTAATGAATATGATTTTATTAAAATATATATATGATAAAAAGTAATTATAAAAGCTGGCAGCTGATGCCATAGTTTTAAACACTAACTGAACTGGTATTAGGTACAATAAATATCTGAAGAAACGGAATGTGAAGAAAAAGAACAATTCTGAAATATGACCTAAGCAGAAGAGCAGTGCTTTGGAAATACCAATTTATAAGTCTTCAAAAATAGGCTCAGTGATATTCTTTAAAACCATAATCATGGATGATTATCTCATTAAATAATTACAAATTAATAGAACTTCAATAACGTGAATATTTATATGTATATTATTATCAGAGAAAACTGTGGTTAGAGATGTCTGTGTTGACAATGATGAAAGATAGGTGTGAGAGAGCAGCTTTCTCTCAAGTCTTCTACTATCTACTCATCAGTGCATGTGTATAAGGAAACCAGAGACAGGGAAAGAACTGTCAAAAAGGAGTAGGTGGAACAATCCCTGGACTCACATATGGTTAGGAGCCCTTTAGAATTTTCTCCTTACTTTGGGTTGGCAAGGAATTAAAATTCCAAATCCATCAGACTATACCATGGTGATAATTTTTAACCACCTGAGTTGCTTCAAGATGTGAACATAATACTTGCTTATATCTAATGTCTGTTGAACTTTCCTCATCCTTAAAGACAGGACCTGGAAACCAATTAGAATTATAACACTGAAAAAATTAAAAACTGTTAGCGATTTCCTGTGAGCCACATGTGTTCAGAGAATGGGTGATAACTCAAATAGTTAACCAAATACTCTGTAAGTAGGATAGAGGAAAGGTTTAAGGCTAACTTCTATAAGGTTATGTTTTGTGGATTGCTAGAAAATGAAATAGCAAGCCTGTTGACCTGGTATGTGGAAATTAGAAATTAACCACTTCTCCTGCCCATATTACCCTCCCTCCTCCTCCCTTTCTCTCTCTCCTTTCTCTCTTCTCCTTTCCTCTCTTTCTTTCTTGCTTTGCCCCTCTTTCTCTGTTTTTCTTTTTTTTTCCCTCCTTACTTCCCTAGTTTAAAAAAAAAAAAAGTAGGAATACTCTTATAGATCTTACGGTCAATTTTTTTTGACAAGACAGGCAAGTCACCAGGTCATGCGACAGTGGCAATAGGGGACGTACAGGAGGGCAATGAGAACATGTAGGAGAGGTATTTAATCCCAGGTTGCTGAGGGGAAGAAAGATCAAGCTGCAAGAATGAATAGGTATTAATCAGTTAAAGGGCTAAAGGGGAATAGGAACAGGAAAAGAGAGGGAGACTGTGGGAGTGAGGCATTCTGTACAACTGTGGGGGCGCGTAGAGAGTGTCAAAAACAAGGCTTAAGAGAAAGGAAAGGATCAGCTCATAGAGGGCTTGTAAATCATTTAAAGGGTTTGGATTTAAAAAAAAAAAGTAACTAGTTCTTTTCAAGTAACAGTATTTGTTAGGCATCAAGTGTTTAGTGGGTCTCCTCTGTGTGCAGCACTGTATTAGATAATATAGAGAATAAAAAAGCCATGGAAGACACAGTCATTGCTTTCAAAGAGTGCCAGGGATGGGATCCTTGTTACTTATTTTATATGTTTACATTGTGGATAGGATAGAGACTCTCTGGATCAAAGGATACAAGATTAATCATGATCTGGGCAGTGTAGATTACTTCTTGAGATGTAGACAAGTGACCTGAAACTCTCAGGATGTTTTTCTGTAGGTACCCTTTTCAATTTCTGCTCTCTGTCTACCAAATCTTAGGTACTAACCTGGAGTGCTAGAGGTTACTGGAGTTCTAGAGATTACTGGATCCATTGTGATGATTTGCTTCTGATCAGACCTGAAGGACCAGTTTTTTTTTTTTAATTTTTTAATTTTTCTTTTTTCTTTCTTTTTTTTTTTTTTTACATGGGCAGGCACCGGATATCGAACCCAGGTCCTCTGGCATGGCAGGCAAGCATTCTTGCCTGCTGAGCCACTGTGGTCCGCCCTTTTTTTAATTTTTTAATTTTATTTTTTAAAATACCAAAAAAACACCTAACAAATGCAGACATTCCTATTTTGATCATTCCATTCTACATATATAATCACTAATTCACAATATCATCACATAGTTGCATATTCATCATCATGATAATTTCTTGGAACATTTGCATCTATTCAGAAAAAGAAATAAAATGAAAACAGAAAAAAAATGTATACATACCATACCCCTTACCCCTCCCTTTCATTGATCACTAGCATTTCAAACTAAATGTATTTTAACATTTATTCCCCCTATTATTTATTTTTATTCCATATGTTCTACTTGTCTGTTGACAAGTTAGATAAAAGGAGCATCAGACACAAGGTTTTCACAATCACACAGTCACGTTGTGAAAGCTATATCATTATTGAATCATCTTCAAGAAACATGGCTACTGGAACACAGCTCTGCATTTTCATGCACTTCCCTCCAGCCTCTCCATTACATCTTGAATAACAAGGTGATATCTACTTAATGCGTAAGATTAACCTCCAGGATAACCTCTCGACTCTGTTTGGAATCTCTCAGCCATTGACACTTGATCTCATTTCACTTTTCCACCTTTTCATCAAGAAGGTTTTCTCAATCCCTTAATGCTGAGCCTCAGCTCATTCTAGGGGTTTTCTCAATCCCTTGATGCTGAGTCTCAGCTCATTCTAGGATTTCTGTCCCGCGTTGCCAGGAGGGTCCATACCCCTGGGAGTCATGTCCCACATAGACAGAGGGAAGGTGGTGAGTTTGCTTGTTGTGTTGGCTGGAGAGAGAGGCCACATCTGAGCAACAAAAGAGGTTCTCTTAGGGCTGACTGTTAGGCCTAATTTTAAGTAGGCTTGACCTATCCTTTGTGGGGTTAAGTTTCATATGCACAAACCCCAAGATTGGAGGCTCAGCCTATAGCTTTGGTTGTCCACACTGCTTGTGAGAATATCAAGAATTCAACTTGGGGAAGTTGAATTTTCCCCCTTTCTCACCATTACCCAAAGGGGACTTTGCAAATACTTTTTTATTTACTGTTCAAATCACTCTGGGATTTATCAGGGCATCACTCTGGACAAACCAACAAAATCTCATGTCCTACTCAAGGTTCCATGTACTTATGGTGTTCAATTAAGCTGTCTACATAAGTTATATTAGGAAATGCACTAGTCAAAATATAAATTTTGTACCTAATAAACATTTTTTGCTTTAGCCTCACACTTAAGTTGAAAATTTAAAATATTAATTACCATCTATTTTCAGCACCCTGCAATAATTACATTCCTTTGTTCTTGCTCATGCAAAAACATTTTTTAAATTTGTACATTTAGTCACTCTAGGCATTCCTAAATTATACCATCTCAGTCTTTATCGTCTTTCTTTCTGATTTCATTTGTGCCCCCAGCCCTTCTCCCTCTATCATTCTCACATTCAGCTTCATTCAGTGTTTTAGCATAATTGTATTACAGTTAGGTAGTATTGTGCTGTCCATTTCTGAGTTTTTACATTCAGTCCTGTTGCACAATCTATATCCCTTCAGCTCCAGTTACCCAATATCTTATCCTATTTCTATCTCCTGATGGTCTCTGTTGCCAACAAAATTCTCTAAGTTTATTCACTAATGTCAGTTCACATCAGTGAGACCATACAGTATTTGTCCTTTTGTTTCTGGCTAATCTCACTCAACATAATGTCCTTAAGGTCCATCCATGTTGTTACATACTTCATAACTTTATTCTGTCTTACAGCTGTATAATATTCCAGCATATGTATATACCACAGTTTGTTAAGCCACTCGTCTGTTGGGCATTTTGGCTGTTTCCATCTCTTCACAATTGTAAATAATGCTGCTATAAACATTGGTGTGCAAATGTCCGTTTGTGTCCTTTCCCTCATGTCCTCTAAGTAGATACCTAGCAATGGTATGTCTGGGTCATATGGAGATTCTATATTTAGCTTTTTGAGGAACCGCCAAACTGCACTCCTCAGTGGTTGTACTATTTTACATTCCCACCAACAGTGGATAAGTGTGTCTCTCCACATCCTCTCCAGCACTTGTCATTTTCTGTTTTATTGATAATGGCCATTCTGGTGGGTGTGAGATGATAGCTCATTGTGGTTTTGATTTGCATTTCTCTAATAGCCAGGGAAGTTGAGCATCTCTTCATGTGCCTTTTGGCTATTTGTATTTCCTCTTCTGAGAAGTGTCTGTTCAAGTCTTTTGCCCATCTTGTGATTGGGTTAGCTGTCTTTTTGTTGTTGAGTTGAACAATCTCTTTATAAATTCTGGATACTAGACCTTTATCTGATATGTCATTTCCAAGTATTGCCTCCCGTTGTGTAGGCTGTCTTTTTACTTTCTTGATGAAATTCTTTGATGCACAAAAGTGTTTAATTTTGAGGAGTTCCCATATTTGTTTCTTTCTTCAGTGCTCTTGCTTTGGGTGTAAGGTCTAGAAAATCGCCTCCAAGTATAAGATTTATAAGATACTTCCCTACATTTTCTTCTAACAGTTTTGTGGTCTTAGATCTATTGTTTAAGTCTTTGATCCATTTTGAGTTAAGTTTTGTATAGGGTGTGAGATATGGGTCCTCTTTCATTCTTTTGCAAATGGATATCCAGTTCTCTAGGCATCATTTATTGAAGGGACTGTTCTGTCCCAGGTGAGTTGGCTTGACTGCCTTATCAAAAATCAATTGTCCATAGATGAGAGGGTCTATATCTGAACACTCTATTCAATTCCATTGGTCAATATATCTATCTTTATGCTAGTACCATGCTGTTTTCACTGTAGCTTCTTCGTAATATGCCTTAAAGTCATGTAGCGTGAGACCTCCGACTTCATTTTTTTTCTCAGGATGCTTTCAGCTATTCAGGGCACCCTGCCCTTCCAGGTAAATTTAGTTATTGGTTTTTCTATTTCTGAAAAGTAAGTTTTTTGGATTTTAATTGGTATTGCATTGAATCTTTAAATCAATTTAGTTAGAATTGACATCTTAACTATATTTAGTCTTCCAATCCATGAATACGGTATGCCCTTCCATCTATTTATGTCTTCTGTGATTTCTTTTATCAATTTCTTGTAGTTTTCTTTATATAGGTCTTTTGTCTCTTTGGTTAAATTTATTCCTAAATATTTTATTCTTTTGGTTGCAATTGTAAATGGAATTCTTTTCTTGATTTTCCCCTCAGATTGTTCATTACTAGTGCATAGAAACAGTACAGATTTTTGAGTGTTGATCTTGTAACCTGCCACTTTGCTGTACTCATTTATTAGCTCTAGTAGTTTTGCTGTGGATTTTTCGGGGTTTTTGACATATAGTATCATATCATCTGTAAGCAGTGAGGGTTTTACTTCTTCCTTTCCAATTTTGATGCCTTGTATTTCTTTTTCTTGTCTAATTGCTCTGGTTGGAACTTCCAACACAATGTTGAATAACAGTGGTGATAGTGGACATCCTTGTCTTGTTCCTGATCTTAGGGGGAAAGTTTTCAG
>PVIY010009850.1:0-70931 GCA_004026745.1 Myrmecophaga tridactyla | reverse complement strand
CCTGGAGCACAGGGGATGGGAGCGGGTGTTGGGTTCAGGTATGTGGGGTGTGGTGTGAGTCGCCAGTCACAGGGCTGCGTGGGTGAGGGTAGTGCACCCAAGGAATGCAGCCCCACTTAGTTCCTAGTTCCATGTTCCCATCTGTGCACTTCCGCGGGCTCTGCAGCTCTGTGCCTCCATGCCAGGTTCCAGTTCCTCGGCCTCTGCAACCAGGGCTGCTGCATATGCTGCAGAAGGCTCTCCCAGGTCAGCTGCATGCCCGAATTGCCGCCTCAGTCACCCTCCTGTCCCTTCTCTAACTTTTCTGTGGAGCAGGGCTGATCTTGAGCTCCTCTAGTTGGCCATCTTCTGCCCATGGATTTTTAAATTATTTTTGTCAACTTTTGTTTCCAAAACTACTTGCCCAGTGTGTTGTCTCTATTCAAGTAATTGCGGGATTCTCTGTTGGAAAATGAAACACCACTTTGGCTCCCACAGATGATGATCCCATGAGATGCGAGATTTTCTTTCCTTTTCATATTTCCTCTTTTTATTGAGCCAAATAATGTGATATTCTTGATGATAATAGACCATAGGGTACAATTAAAAAATATATATATATAATCTAAAAATATACAAATAAGCATATTTATTTTATATCCAATAATATTTACGTCTTGGTTCACTTACAGAGCAATTCCCTTTATTTTTATAATATTTCCTTTCTTTATGTAAGATACATCCTTCTGTTTTAGCTATTTATTCATTTAGGTCTATGTCTACCTAGATTGTATCTGTTTGAAATCTCTAATAGAGTTAAAAAGCCAGGCAGTTAGTTAGAAGATGTCAGAGTAGGATCCAAATGTGGCCTGGCCAACTCTGGGGAGACTTATCTATATTAGGTTGAAAAGAACAGAGCCATGTGTTTTTTGGAGTGACATAAATTTTTTTTTAAATTATCAACAGTCTATAATTTGAATTCTTTTCTACATAGTTTCCATCAAACTCTTTGCTGTGTCATTTATACTTGCATTTGTCAAATTTTTCTTTAGCATTTCTAAGATTGACCTCCCCATCCTCTATTAAAAACAAGCATCTGTTTAAAAATGTCCCATAGAAAAGAAGGAAACTGATTCAGTTTCTTGAGTCTGACTGACTATATCTCACTCTATGTGATAGAAACAGTCCTGGGAGGTTTATAAACTGTTGAATTGTCTGGTATTCCTAGAAGTTTCAGTCATAGCAGCTGTCTGCATCTCTTTGATTGACTCCATTCTTAGGTGGTCCTCATGCTGTCTGCATGAAATTACCTTGGAGCCTCCGGAGTCACAGAAAATCAGAAGTTGGGGAGGAATGAATGCACCCCTAAGGTATTGCTCTGTGACTCAGGCATAAGTTTCCTAATGCCCATTTTATGAGTGGCTTAAACCATGTCCAAATACAGGTTAGGAACTTATTGGGGCTTTACTGACTTGCTCTTCTTCTAGGGCAGTTCATTGATAGAGCTTCTGTGAAGGTGCTGAGGGAAAAGACCCGAATGTAGTAGGTGCTCAGTGAATAGTCAGCCCGATGAAACTGAGAGTGAAATGGCATTTTTCAAATATGGCTAATGAAATTTTGAGGGCTAGAGAAGTGAATATAGATCAAGGTGCTTTTAAAAAAATAAGTTGTAGGAGAGGATCAGATTCCTGAAAGCAATGAGCCACTGTAACCCCTTCATTAATAAAAGTCTTTGTAGGCCATTTGTACGTGCTTCCTTGGGTCTCAACATGCATTGTTCATTTAATATGCCTCTCATTCTGTGAGTTTTTTCCCCCCTCATTCTTTCCTGTATCTTGCAAATACTTGAGAATTGACTGTGGGCCAGTCCTTGAAAACAGAGCAGTGCTAGAGACAGACTCACCCATGGCCTTATGGAGCTTGTGTTTCAGCTCCAGGGCTTGGTAAATGCGGCCCATAGGCCAAACCCAGCTCACTATCGGTTTTCTGTATGACCTGCAAGCCATTTGCATATTTTTCAATGGTAGAAAAAATACATCAAAAGAAGTATAATAGTTCTTTTTTCTTTTTATTTTTCAGGAGTAATGAAAACGGCCTACGATTGAGTATGGTGATGAATCATAACTACGTGATGATACTGAGAACCATTGATTGTGGATGGATTATATGGTGCATGAATATATCTCAGTAAAAACTGCATTTTTAAAAAAGTAAATGGAATTCAAATTTCAATGTCCATAAATTTTTGTTTGCCCCCCGCCACAACCATTTGTTCACAGATGGTCTGATTGCTTTAGTGCTACCTGCATGCATATCTGAGGACTTGCAACTACAGACCCTCTGGCCCACAAAGCATTAAATACGTACTATCTCACAGGAGAAGTCTTGTGCACGAGGAAAACAAGGTGCTCTAACTTGCCTGAGATGCTGGATCTGGGCATCTGTTCTCTGACTCCCAATCCATCCTCTTGACAGAACACCACCCCATTAGCTCTGCTCCTGATTGTCACTTGAGTGTTCACATGGCTTTTTACTTAGCCAGGCCAAGTTCTTGGGGACGTCGTCTCGTTACATGGTGTTCTAGTTTGCTAGCTGCCAGAATGCAACACACAGAGATGGATTGGCTTTTAATAAAAGGGGATTTATTTAGTTAAAAAATGTCTAGTTGTTCAGAGGAAAGGCTGCTAACTTTCCATTGAGGTTCCTTCTTATGTGGGAAGGCACAGGGTGATCTCTGCTGGCCTTCTTTCCAGGCCTCTGGGTTCCAACTTCCCTGGGGTGATTTCTTTCTGCATCTCCAAAGGCCTGGGCTGAGCTGTGAGTGCTGAGATGAGGTATGCTGAGCTGCTTGGGCTGTGCTACATTGAGCTCTCTCATTTAAGCATCCAGCCAATTAAGTCAAACATCGTTCATTGCAGCAGGCATGCCTCCTAGCCGACTGCAGCTGTAATCAGCAACAGATGAGGTTCACGTACCATTGGCTCATGTCCACAGCAACAGAACTAGGTGCCTTCACCTGGCCAAGTTGACAACTGAATCTGCCTACCACATGTCCACACCTTGTCAACTTGTCAACTCTATACATCACCTTAAATGATATTAAGGTGCCAAAAATTCTCTTCTGGCTGTGGACCTACGAATCTCAAAACAAGTTATCTGGTGCCAATAGGCAAAGTAGGGATACTCACAGGATACATGTTTTCATTTCCATAGGGAGAAATTGGAAGGAACATGGATGTCACAAGACCCAAATAGTTTTGAAAACTTGCAGGGCAAACTCCATTGGATTTCAAAGTCTGAAAGTCATTTATCCATCGGCTTAGAAAGTAGCAGACTCACCCTTTCCAAGGGTCTACGCAGTGGGCCACCTCTTTCTGAATCAATCTCAGGGGACATTGAGGAGACCACCTTTTTCTCGGCTCCACCCTCTCCAAGCATTAGGGCCACACCTGGGCTCTCTGCCATTTCTGGGGCACGCACTCACCCCCTCCATGTGGTGGCAACCAGGCTCTCCCCAGTCCTCAAGGAGTGTGCTGTACCTTCTCCAAGGCCTGAGGCTGCACAACTCTTCCACTGCAACGAGATGGAAGATTCACCCTCTCCATGTATATGGGTGGGTCCACTCTTCTGGCCGAGATTTCTTGAGCTTCAGACCCAAACTTCTCATTCTGTAAACTCCAATTTGTCCCTTTTGTGTCCCCCTTTGTCCAGATTGGCAGTGGTTCTGTTTACACCAACAGTCTTTTCAAGTACTCCAGGACTTCTCCATCATTCTCTTCATGGTTTCTCCCAAATCTTCCCCTTATCCATCCAAAAAACTGTTCCAACAGGTCTGGTATTTGCAAACTGCAGCAGCACCCCACTTCTCCAGTACCAAATCTGTTCTACTTTGCTAGCTGCTGGAATTCAACAAACCAGAAATGGACTGGATTTTAATAAAGGGGATCTATTTAGTTAAAAATGTCTAGTTGTTCAGAGGAAAGGCTGCTGACTTTCAACTGAGGTTCTTTCTTACATGGGAAGGCACAGGGCGATCTCTGCTGGCCTTCTTTCCAGGCTTCTGGGTTCCAACAACTTTCTCCAGGTGGATTTCTTTCTGCATCTCCAAAGGCCTGGGCTGAGCTGCAAGTGCTGAGATGAGGTATGCTGAGCTGCTTGGGCTGTGCTATGTTGAGCTCTCTCATTTAAGCATCCAGCCAATTAAATCAAACATCATTCATTGCAGCAGGCAGCCTCCTAGCCGACTGCAGATGTAATCAGCAACAGATGAGGTTCACATGCCATTGGCTCATGTCCACAGCAATAGAACTAGGCACTTCACCTGCCTAAACTGACACCTGAACCTAACTACCACACATGGGAAAGCACCCTGGGAAAGCACCTTTCTGGATTGTGTGGCTCTTTGACAATGAAACTAGGGGAATTCAGTCAAAATTCCCACTGGGCAGTGGCTTAGGATGCCTAGATGGAGATTGCAGAAAAGAAAAGTCTGGGCTATTTTGCAGCTGCAGTAGAGAAATCTCCAGCAATTGAATCAGTAATAAAGGTGAAGGTCCTCCATCCACACTCTATGTTTCCTGGCCGATTTCCCTTTACCTTATATGCAAAAAGATCACTGTGATGGGCATATTCTGTCTTCCCCATTTATTTCCTACCTGTTTCCTTAAAGAATGAAAGGCAGTTTTCAACCAAAAGATATGCATGTTTTCAATTAGAATAAATACAAAATTGCCTAAGTTCGTAAATTACAATTTTCTAACTCCTTAGTTTATTTTTAAGCCATAATTTTACAATTCCTGATAATATTTTCATTAGTTGAAAGTGATCTTTCTGTAATTCATAACATAAATACTGAAGTCATATTCTCTCCTGGAACGAACAACAGCTATGCTTAATCTTCACACACCTTTTGCATCCTTGTCAAGCCTCAGCTGATCTACAAGACCCAACAGTTGGATGTGACAAGAGTTTAAAGTCTTCCATGGATAATACCAAATACCATTCTCTTATAAGCACTTTGCTTAAAATATGCAACTAGTATCTCATTTTACTCTCCCTCCTAATTAAAAGTATTTTTTATTTAGGCTCAAATGAACATCTTTCTTTGCAGAACTTGAGCTAATCATTTTCATTTATGCTGCAGATGAATCCCCAGGCCACATCTTCTGCAAGTCATAAGGTTTGTCTACATCCCTGGCTGGGGAGCTCGTTTTTGATTCATTAACTCCTTTAGAGTTGGGTTCGCTTTGGTCCTGAGCCCAACCTTATTTCCTATGGGGACAGGCTGGTATAGGACATTTCTCTTGATAATGAAATTGTTGCAGTCTGGCCCTGGAGCCTAATGGCCATGGTTCACATCCAGATACCTCCTGGTACTCCGGCTGTAACGTTGAGCAAGTACGTCATGTTTTTAAAGCTTCCTCTGTCAACACCAGGATTGTCACAGTTCAGACCTTTTAGGGTTGCCATAAGTTTTCAATGCAAAATGAATGCAAAAGTGACGGCGCCTTGCAAAAGGAAGCCCTCAGCTGTTTTGGTTATCTGTATTATTTTTGTTGTCATTATTTTCATGTAAATGTCAAGTTACACCCGCAGTGACACTGCAGGCCCCACTGCTCTGTTATTCCTCCAAGTCAGCCACGTCTGCTTTGTGTCTTTAGCCCACCAGTTTAATCCCAGTCTCCCGGTAGGAGCTGCTGTCTCTTCTTGGGGTGCTCGTCCTGTTCCCTCTGCCTGGGTAGCTCTGACCGCTGACTGGTGGGATGTAGGCTCGGCTGAAGAACTCTCAGAAGGGACTTTTTTCTCTTTCCATCCAGGCAGAGACAGTTGTCACCTCAGCACCTCTGGCTTCAGTTGTAGCTGTTAGAAATTCTGTTGCTGGTCCAATTGTCCTGGCTTTTGAGCACATCTGTCTTTTCTCTCTGGTCACTTTCATGTGTCCAGGGAAGGCTTTCTTATTTTTTCTTTATCCTATTTGGTACCCACTTCATCTTTCAACAATAATGGAAAATCTGTCATTGCCTTTTTAAATGCTGACCTCTTCCAATACCTCTGTTCTCACCTCCTGAGATTCCTATTAAATGTGTGTTGAACTACTCATTATATTTTCCGTGTCACTTAATCGTGACCCATTTTTTCACCTCTCTCTCTCTCTCTCTGTGCTGATTCCTGCATACTTTCTTCATTTTAATCACCAGTTTTTAAATTCTCCTTTCAGCTCTTTATCTGCCATTTAACCCATTCATTGACTGAATTCTTAATATCTATAACTGTGGTTTTTATTCTAGAAATTTTATTTGATACTCTTTCAAATCTGTCAATTCTATTGTCACCATGTCTTATTTTTATCCTCATGGCTTGCTTCTCTCTTTTACGTCTGAGATCATTTTTAACTGAAATTTCTAAGAGATTTTTCCTATTACCTGAAGGTCATGGAGTTCTCATCCTGCAAACATCACTTATGTGGAGGATGTCCCTGTGCATTTCTTAATTTGAAAGTGAATCCATGCTGAGGGGTGTCATCCGCGGGCAGCATGTGTGCCTGGGTTGGGGTGCATCCCCTGCAGCACTTTCGTGCTCCTTTCTGCCAGATTACCAGCTCTTGACCCATTTTTATGTGAAATTCTTGGCTGGGTGATGTGAGGGTCATAGGTGAGTCAAATTTTGTATCCCAAGGCTATGTGGGATTGGGTTGTGCTGATGAGTCCTCAGGAGACACATCTTATTTTCCTTTCCATGGGGAGGCCAGGCTGGGTCCAGCTTGTTTGAGGTGCAATTGAGGCCTCTCTGGGCTTCTGTTTCACAGATGGTGTGGCTTTGTTCGGGTCCGCGTTTGGTGAGGGTTTCAGTCCCACCTGCCCTTCTTCCCTGTCCTTGCTTGCACATAAATGGCTAAGTCAGCGGTTCTCAAAGCGGGTTCCCTAGACAGCAGCAGCATGGCGTGGAACTTGTTAGAAACGCAGACTCTCATTTCTAAACCAAAACCAACTGAAGCAGAACCTCTGGAGGCAGGCTAGGGTCTAGGAAAATGTGTTTTAATAAACGCTCCAGGTGATTCTGAGTACACTAGATTTGAGACCCAGCACTCCAGGTTACTGAGCCGAGTCCCTGCAAACATACCTGTCCTCTCAGAGGAGGGCCACCTCTCCCAATGATCCTCCAGATTTTAAGCTTTTCCTTTCTTTTCTTGCACCTGCGCAGCCTTCCTTCTTCTCTGCTGTCTTGGCTATGCCTATACAGTAATGTTTACTCTATTTTACCAGGACTTTTAAATAATAACGACAGGAATATTTTTTAGGTCATTTTCTCTGTTCTAGCACTGGAACCAGAAGTCTATAGTTATAATTTATTTGTGCATTCGTCTATTGTCTCTCCTAACCCTTAGCTCTGTGAAGGCAGGGACAATGTCTTTTTCACTCCTGAGTATTCAGCTACTCCACAGTGAGAGAAACAAAGCTGGCTCTTAATAAATATCTGTAGCATGAAAAAATAAATGAAAAGTGAAGGGATTAAATTTCTGCATTTCTGTATGAGAACTTTCTCTTCTGGTTAGATTGTTCAGTGTCATACCACTCCCTGTTTTGTGCTTTCTTTGCTGGTACCCTCCCCACCGATTTGGAACTTTCGCTGTGTTCTTTCCACCAGTCCATGAGACTTAAAAAACAAGAAGCTCCTGCCAGCTACCACCACTTCAGTTTCCTTTCCTTTCTGAGTCAGACCACACCGGCCTGAGCAATCCCTTCTCTTCCAGCGAGGGGCTGTTAGTTATCACTTCCTTCGCCCTGCGGCAAACAGGCTCTGAGTCAGCGTGCTGGGCTCATTCATGATTAGCGTCGCCCCTTGTCCAGACGTGACTTCTCAGCTTCCCTACCTCTGTTTCTCCATCTGCCAGAGAGGGATTAAAATAGCACTGCCTGTCTGTGGTTTGTGAGGACTAGATGCCACCCCTCCACCCCCCTACGCCCACCACCCCCTCCCAGAGCCCTTGGCATTATGCCTGATGCCCGACAATACTCAGTCAATTGGGCCAGCTGTTCGTATTTCCTTTTTCTCCCCAAGCAGCCTTTAAACTTTGGGACTCCAAGCACCCAACACATTGTTGGGCACAATAAAATTTGTAGGAGGAATGAATGAATGAATGAGCAGGAACCATATCGTTTGGTTCTGGACCCATTCTGCTCCTTAACGTGAGACCCTATCCACATACACTTAAGAATAACATCATATTTAAATGTACTGTATAATTTTCAAAGTGGTCTCATACCCATCATTTCATTAAACTTAAAAAAAATCTGGGGCGGCTGCTGTGGCTCAGCAGGCAGAGCGCCGACCTGCCGTGCTGGAGGTCTGGAGTTCGATCCCTGGTGCCTCCTGCCCATATGCAAATTAAAAAAAAAAATCTGTACAAGTATTATATGAATATGTTCTCTTTGTTAAAAATATCAAACACCACTAGAAAGGAAACTGCCCTAATCAACACATCCAGTCCTGGTCCCCGACCCCTCACGTCACTGACCAGAGGGTCTCGTTCCAGACCTTTACCTGGGCTTCATAAAGTGGACGCGTGCAGGGAGAGGTGCGGCGCATGCGTGTTTGAGCCAGGAGGGCCCCGCGTCTGCTTCCTCCCACCCCCCAGTCTCCCACCCCACCCCCGCACATCTCCTCCTGCTCCGGCACCCCCCTCCCGCGCAGGCACCGCCCCCTCCGGCACCTCCTCCTAACTCCCTGGAGGCTCAATGAACTTTAGCTGCGATAACCTGACACGACCCTCCCAGAATGCCTCTTGCTTTGAGAAAAGAGCACATACCCCGATGTCTTCCCAAAACTTGCAAACGAGCGTCTGGTGCTCAGACATCTTTGTCCCGGCCCTATATAATCTCAAGAGCGGTTGCTACAGGTGCAGATACACTCGCGTGAACTTCGTGCTGTCTTGTTGTCACAAGGTAGCTGCAGCTGTCTGTAATTGCCCCTAGGAAATGCCCCAGCGGTCAGTGCCTCTTCCTTCCGTATCTCATCAGATACAGGTGGGGTGGTTTGGGGCGGTCTCCCCTATTACTTCCTTAGGGGTGAGTCCTGCTCTGTGTGGGATTAAGATGGGATTAAGCTGCCACAGAGGTCTGCAGTTCAATATCTTGGAAATCTTTCTATGGCAGTACATAGAACTTGCTTATTCTTTTTAACAGCTGCTTTGTATTCTGCAGTGTGGAAACATAATCGTGAGTTCATTTGTGTACTTAGTCAATCCCCTCAGATTGTTTAAATATGTTTCTAATATAAATAGTGCTGCAAAGAATATTCTTGAAACCAAGAGGTGAAATTTCTGTGTGTATACACATATATATTATATAACATTGTATCAATTATACATTAAATTCATTATATAAATTATCTATACATTGCATAAATTATACATCACATATAAAGTATATAGATCCATAATTTTTTCTGTGTCTGTGAATAAATCTCATATTTTAATAATTTTAAATGTGCATTCAATCTTTAAACCAGTTTTTGGTTATGGCAGAGTAGTATTCTTTCCTGGATATCTTTAGATTCAGAATCAACAAACCTTTATTGAGCACTTTGGTACATGCCAGGTCGTGTGCTGGTGGTTTTTCCGTCTGCCCGCCTGTGTCACCCGCTCATGCATTGTGCTGAACTGTCCTGAGGCCAAGCAGCAGCTTTTCCCTTCCATCCAGGGACACTGCGCCCTCTAATTCCTGGGCTCGCTCTTTCTTTCTCACTTCTCTCTTTCAAGGCATGCTTTGAGACTGTTTCCCCCCGCATGCATTATGCCACAATTATTCCTTCCAGCTTGGTTCATTTTGTGAAAACAGATTTAAAACATTATAATCTACATACGCATTATGTTTGCTCCAAGTTTTTCCACCTAGTTACTAAACTGGCTTAAGGCACAACACTTCCTTGCCAACGCCACTCCTCCTCACACAAGCGATTTAATTCATGTCCTACCACACTGAGGAGCGGGACCTCCCTTAAGAAGGACTCCTGAGGTTGAATGCTCGCACACTCACACGCACACATGCACACGCAAATGCCTGGAAGCCGGTGCACGCACGGCACACACGCATACCCACCCCTGTGAGGACAATCAGATGTACAAGACTGCATGGACCCATGCAGGGCTTCACTTAGCCCACCTCTCAGTGCCCAGTTCTGTGCCCTGAACTGGGGGGTGGGTCTGTTGGGGGGGGGAGTACCTCCTTTGTCCCCCCTCCTGGTCTGTGATGATACTGGGTGCTAAGCTGAGACTCTGTAACTAAACAGTGGCTGTGAGTAAATAGCAGGACGCCATCCATGTTTAATGCCCATGGATTGATTGAAAACCCGTGAAATATCTCGAATTCATCAATGCAAGAGGAAAACAAGAACAACATGATCATAAATCACGAACAGCTACTTTTGCTCCTAATTTGCTTTCCTTGTATTAGGCCTTTTTTGTAGGGGGCGGGGAGTTGGTAAACAAGGTATACCCATGGTTTAAAAATAAAGAATAGAGAAAAAAATCTCTAAAGAGGTACGTGGCCTTTTAGTCCAGCCTACTGCCTTTTCTCTCAGTCCAGAAGCCACACTTGTTACCAGCTGAGTGAGATTCTTCAGATACATGCAGATTTCTCTCTCTGTTTTCTGAATTTAGCAATCCTGGGAGAATACAGTGCTCACTTGCTTTTTGCAATTAATCCATATTTGGAGATTGTTACATACTGGCCCGCAAAGAGCTGCTTCATTTTTTTTCCCCACAGCTTTATACTATTGCATTGAATAGCTGCACCTTAATTTATTAAAACAGAGCCACATTAAATTGTTTTTCATTGATGAGTACAGCAAACAATGCTGTTATAAAGACTTATATGTATATCCTTATTCCACATGTGTGACCATCTATAGAATAAATTCTAAAAAGAGGACTCTTGAGCTACAGGATATGTGCATTTTTAAAGTAAAACTTTTATTGACATGAAACAATCATACAGGAAATGTTTAAATCTGTAGGATACAAATCAATGATTTCCAAAGAGAGCACATCCATGTAACTTCCATCAGGGTTAAAAAAATAAAAAGAACGCCTAACAGCTTGGTGACTCAGACTCCCTCCACCAAGCAAGGGGAACCCATCCTGTCCCCTCTCACCATAGCTTTGTTGTCCATGCTGTTTTTTCGGTTTTTTTTGTTTTGTTTTGATTTTTGTTTTTTTAGGTGCATGGTCTAGGAGTCAATCCTGGTTCTCCCACGGGGAAGGGGAGCATGCTACCACTGAACCAGCCGTGCACCCGTGCGCCCAGTCCATGCTGTTCTGAACTCCGTGAAGAGGGAAGCATTTCACGTGGACTATTTTGTACGTTATGTTTGTGGCATCTGTGTGGTTGTGTGTAACAATAGTCTGTACATCCTCATCGTTGTGTAATACTCCATTGTATACATAATACCACAGTTTATTACCCACTCCACTGTTGATGGTCCTTTCCCTATTTTGTCGATTGTCACTATAAACATTCTTGACCTGTTCTTAGGACAGAGAAGTGTGCTTTTCTCTGCAATGTGTATCGTGGTTGAATTGCGTGGCTGCATGTCATTAGCATACTCAGCTTTAGTAAACACCTCTTAAAGAGATTTCCAACTTGGTTGCACCAATTTATACTCCCATTAGCACTACACAAGTGTCTCGGTTGCTGCACATTCCCGTCACTGTTTGGTATTTTCTGTCTTTTTAATCTTAGCCATTCTGGTGAGAGGGTAGTCATATCCCAGTGGCGCTTGAAGCTGCTCTCTGATGATTAGTGATGTTGAGTGTCCTTCTGCGAGTTTAAAGCCTGCTTGGATGTCCTCCTCAGGGAAGTGCCTAGTTTTGTTTTTTTTTTTGATGGGACATCTGTCTTTTTCTTATTAATGTGGAAAATGTCCTTTATATATACTGAATCAAAGGCCTTTGTTGGATACATGTGTTGCAAATTGCTTCTCCCACATTATGGCCTGCGTTTTACTCTCTTAGGCTGTCTTTTGTCATTTTTTTTTTTTAAACATGGGCGGGCACCGGGAATCGAACCTGGGTCTCTGGCATGGTAGGCGAGAACTCCGCCACTGAGCCACCGTCACACTCCCTTATCATTTTTAATTACATCTAATTTATTACTCTTTTCTTTATGGTTAGTGCTATTTGTGTCCCATTTAAAAGTATTTGCTTTTCCCAAGGTCATGAAGGCATCCTATGCTTTCTTCTAAAAGCTTTATTGTTTTGCCTTTCACATTTCGAATTACAAACCATCTGGTATTGAGTTTTGTGTATGGTGTGAGTTAGGAGTGAAGCTAAGATGTTCTTTCCACATGGATATTTGAATGGCTTGGTGCCATTTTTTGAAAAGACCATCTCTGCTCACTGCACCACATGCTGCCTTTGATGAAAGTCAGTGATTGTAAGTGTGGTCTGCTTCTGTCCCATTGGTCTACTAGTTTACTTGGCTCTAGTGTGCCTACAAAATACCCCACAGGGGTCCCCACAGAGATCCTTGCATGTTTACTAGAGATTTTCCTCCTTGCAGAATCTGAGCTCATTTAATTTTTGTCTTCTTAGCCCTAGAGATTGCTCCCATCCCTGCTCTCCTTTTGGCTTCTGACCTTCTTGCCCTCCACAGTTCAAGGGCAAAACTGCAGAGAATTAGGTTCACCACTTTATCCCCTCTCCCCTCTCCCAAGGGATCTTCAGTTTTTATCTCCCTCGTCCCATGAGATGGCAGAAAGATTTGCTGACTTCTCTGCCTCATAGTAGATCTTGCTGTCCACCTCTTGCCCCACTACTTAGCCCCATTCCCAATCCAAGAAACTGTGGAAGTGCTGACAAAAGGCTCACAAGAGGCTGAGCTTACTCACTGAGATCCTCACAACCTTGGGTCCCCATTCCCAGATGCAATGGCAGCCCTTGATGCTTCCAAATAGGCGTTTCTTGTATTGAGTTACACAGTGTTTTCTTGTTCTCAGTGATAGCAGCATCTGCCTGTTCCATGATAGCCAAAAGCAGAAACCCAGCTTGAGGAATTTTAAGTTTTGATAAATAGAACAAGATTGCTAATTGCCCTTCAAAGAAGTTGCCCCAATTTTTACAGTGTATATACCTAGCAAAAACAGTAGGAAGCTGATATTCAAATGGAAATGCAAGTTGATCCCAAGATGGGGAATTGGAACTTTTCCAGCTATGCCTTTTGGGTCCATTTATAACATTTAATCTACCATCATCCACAGGAAATACACTCACAGCCCACATCAAAGAAGCACAAGCCTTTGATGGCTTAATAGGAGCTGGCAGGATAAAGACAGGTGGTCTGACCATTTTCATAATTTCAAATATGCTGCACACTTTGTTAATGGCATTTATCTCCTGGTTCCCTTTGAAGCACGATGCCTTGCCTTAGAGGAGAAATACGACCTAAGGGCTTATGGACCTGGGCAGCTTGGAAAGTCTTGAACTCGGAGTGAAGGTGCAGCTACTTGAGCAAGTTCAGCGCAGGTAGGGACGCTCTGTTTTGTTGTTCTTTTGTTTTCAGGGGAGGTGGAAGGAGAGGGGTCAATCAGGTGCAATTAAAAGAATCTGTGAAAGCATAAGAAAACCCATCAGGAGTGTTCAGCAAGCGGGTAGGCGTGTGGTTGAGAGACGGCTGCCTTGGAGCAAAGGATGTGACCCTATTTCTCCACATCATGATAAAAGAAAGCCATCACTGGTGACAGACACTCCCTTTGTCCACTTACCCCGGAGGCTGAGTGCTGTGAACAGCCTACTTGTTTCTGACTTGGCTCTTCACACAGAAGTTCACAAGAGGTGAACAAGACTAGGAAGAAGCTTCCAAAGTCAGAGAGGGCTCTTCTGTGATGAAATAGAAAGGACACATTCTCCAAGGCAACACATTAGCTGGGTCCTACTGTCCCTACCTTCTCAAAGGACATATCCCCCTGGCTTCCATCCCCATGACACACTCCTCCCAGCGTGACGAGTGGCTTGGGGTGGACACACAGCAGTGTTTGGAAACACCTTCCTGATGCTACACAGTTCTCTGTGGGGAAAATTTGACTCAAGGCAGGAGCTGCCTCAGTTCTGTCTATCTAAATGGAAATATTCATTTAACTCCTGACCTTTCACCAGACCCAGAAATGCTGTAAATAAGAATTTCTAACCAGAACAAATGTTTTAAGAACTGACATTTTAAGTGCATTTTTGCACCACCTTGTTTGGGTAAAGTTTTTAAAAAGATTTTCAGAACAAAGGTGTTACATGAGTTTCACCGTAGCCCATTGTTTCTTCTTCAGGAATGATTTTTGAACACTCTCCATTTCTAGAGCTGGAGAAGACCTTGAGTAAGTTCAAAGTCATTGTCTGTTAAGGAATTGTTGTCTCTTTTCCTTTCCTTTCTAATACATGTCTCAGAAAGCAAGATGTCCGGCCTTTAGAAAGCCCTTTACATTTTTATCTGTTCATGATGCACCAATACCCAGTCCATCAGCAAGTCCCGCCAACATCCCCTCCTAAGGTTTGTTCCAGCCAGCTGAACTCCTCCCAGCATCACACCCTCCTCTTGTCATCCACTTGGACTATTTCAATGGCCTCTTAACAAAACTCCCCATTCAATCTGCCCCATTCCCATTCTGGGGCCAGAGTCATTTTCTTTACAAATATGTTAATTTTACACTCTCATTTCAGTGTCTTTCAGTTGGTTTCCCGTAACCCTAGGAGAGCCTCAAATCCTTGAACCAGTTTACAAGTCCTTATTTGATCTGGCTTCTGCTGTCTTCACACACTGAGGTTCTCGACACTGATTGCTAATTAGAAGAATCTGGGGAGGCCTGTTTTGAAAATAAGGAGATGCTTTTTTTGATGATAGGGCCTGGGCATAAAATTGTTTTAAAAGCGACATGTGATTTTAATTGGCAGTCATAGCGGAAAAGCACAGATGCTGCCTCATTTCTCACTGGCTTCCCTGGGTGCTTTCTTTGCTCCAGCTACTCTGACCATCCTGAATTCTCAAGTACATCATCGCATTCTGTCCTGTCTCAGGACCTTGGCGTGTGCTGTTCTCTCTGCTTAGGATGATTTTCCTCCTTGCTTTTGCCTGACCACCGTAAATGAACCGTTCTCCTGGAAACCATCACAGTAACACTCATTTTTGTCGTGGCACATTGCATAATTGAAATTCTAACAATTATTTGAAGGAATCTCTGTGAAAAATGAGTTTCCTGTGCAAACTCTTCGGCATGAATGTGTGTCTGTCCTCAAGTTCTAGCTGGGTGTCCAGCCACAGTGGACGCCAATCACTGTGAAACACTTGGCAAGGTCCTTCCCCCCTCATCTTCCTTCACCCTATATTTATGGAGCAGGTAGAGTGTTGTCAGGACAGAGCTGCTTCTCTCTCCCAGGATCAGAAGGCCATTTGTAACTATCATTTAGCTCACGAAAGCTTGGATAATGGGCTGACATTGCTCAAGTGCTTGAAAGGTAATGAAGCTTTTATGTATCTAACCACAGTTTGACTCTTAAAACTAAGACAGTCAGGATTTGGGTTTCTTTTTTTTTCACACTCTTTACTTTATCACCTTCTCCCATTCCCTCATTTTCCATTTTAATCAGCTTTGTAGAGTTATTATTTACATGCAATAAAATTCACCAATTTTAAGCTGCAATTTGATGAGTTTTGACAATGTATACAGTCAAGCAGCCAGCACAACATGGCACAGGACATGTCTGTCCCTCAAAAAGTTCTCCCAGGCTGCCTTTGCAGCTAATCCCACCCTCAAGTCCCTGGCCCCTAGCAGCCAAAGATCTGCTTTAATCACTGAAGTTTTTGTCCTTTTTCTAGACTTTCATTTAGTAGGACCAGGAGGTATGTACTGTTTTGTGCCTGGCTTCTTTCACTTAACATAATGCTTTTGAGAGTCAGCCAAGATGATGTGTGCATCCGAGTTATGTGTCTTTTTATTGCTAAGTAGTATTTGATTATGTGGATGCACCAGGGTGTGTTAACCACTCACTATCTGATGGACATTGAGGCTATTTCCAATTTGGGGCTATTATGAATTCAGTTGCTATGAACATTTACATGTAAGCCTTTGTGTGCACGTGTGTTTTAATTTCTCTTGGATTAAAAAAACAAAAATAGAAGCAAAATTGCTGGGTCATATGGTAAGTAGTTATTTATAAGAAACAGTCTAACTGTTTTTCAGAGTGGTTGTAACATTTTACTTCCCAGTAGGGATGCATCCTTGCCAAAACTTGAAATCGTCAGTCTCTTTCAATTTAGGCATTCTTGTGGGTATGTAGTAATACCTCATAGTAATTTTAATTTGCATTTTCCTGGTGACTAATGATGTTGAGCTTCTGTTCTGTGTTTATTTACTGCCCATTTACTTTCTTTGGTCAACTGTATAGCCTAGTCTTTTTCTCATTTTTAATTTTTCTATTTTAATAGGGCCATCATCTTATTATTACTCTGGACAAAATAAATACATATATATTCTGGACATAATATATATTTTGGGCATAGTCCTTCATCAGATAGGTTTTTTTTTTTTTTCATGCACAGATACTGGGAATCGAACCTGGGTCTCCAGCATGGCAGGCGAGTATTCTGCCACTGAGCCACTGTTGCACCACCCCATCAGATAGGTTTTTAAAATATTTTTCTAGTCTATGGCTTGCATTTTTTTCTTCTCTTAAAGAGCAAAAGCTTAAAACTTTTTGCAGACCAAATTATCAATTATGTCTTTTATAGTCTGTTTTTGTGTCCAACTGAAAAAATCTTTGCATAAACCAAGGTAAGGAAAATTTTCTTCTAAGTCTTCATCTAGAAGTTTTATAGTTTTTCCTCATATATTTAGGCCTATGATCTAGTTCAAGTTATTTAAATATAGGGTATAAGGTCAATTTCAGGTTGTGTGTGTGTATGTGTCTGTATATTGATATCCAGATGTTCCAGCACCATTCGTTGAAAAAATTCCATCAAAGTTTTACATTCCATTTTTTCTTTTCCTGCTTTCTTTTGTATTAAGAACTTTTATGATTCAATTTTATCTTCTTAACCAGTGTTTTAGTTTGCCAATGCTAAACGAAATGCAATATACCAGAAATGGAATGGCTTTTAAAAAGGAAATTTATTAAGTTACAAGTTTACACTTCTAAGGCCACAAAAATTTTCAAACTAGGGCATCCTGAGAAAGATGACTCAAGAAAGGCCAATGTCTGTTACCTGGGAAAGCATGTGGCTGGAATCTGCTGGTCTTAGTTCCTGGTCCCATTTCTTCCAGCTTCTGATGCCAGTAGTTTCCTCTCTAAGCATCTGTGGGCCTTCATTTAGCTCCTGCAAGACACAACTCTGGGTTCTGGCTTTCTTAGCTTCTCATGAGAAAGCACGTGGCAATGTCTGCTGGGCTCTGCCTGTGTCTAGGCACTTTCTTTGTCACACTCCAAGCATCTCCAAATGTCTGCATCTCTGTTGGCTCTGAAGCAATTGTTCTCCAAAATACCTCCCTTTTTAAAGGACCCCAGTAAACTAGTCAAGACCTCCCTTGAATGGGCAGAGTCACTTCTCCATCTAATCAAAAAGTTGTACCTGCAACTAATCAAAGGTCGTGCCCACAATTGAGTGGGTCAATCTCCACGGAAACAATCTAGTCAAAGGCTTCCATCTTACAATATTGAATCAAGATTAGAGAAACATGGCTTCTCTGGGGTACATAACAATTTCAAACTAACATTATCAGTTTATTTAGTATACTTCCTTTCTTGCAGAGGTTGCCTTAGAATTCATAGTATATCATTTATTAATTTACTGCAGTCTGTGTTCAAATAATAATATACTGTTAGTTGAATGTATGGTATTTATGCTATTACAACCTGCTACTTCTATATCTACCCTCCTGGTCTTTGTGCTGTCCTAGGCATCAGTTTTATTTTACATATATTATAAATCTTAGGTTACATTGCTATATATTTTTTGCTTTACTTATATTTTGAAGAGATTATAAAGGAAGAAGACCATCTATTACATTTACTCTCACATTTCACAGTTGTGGTACTCTCCATTTCTTTGGTAGATCCAAATTTCCACCTGGTATCATCTTTCTCACACCTGAGGATTTTATATTTCTTGTAATTATATTGCCTTTGCATTGGACTGTCCCAGCTTTTTATGCTGATAAAATTGTTTTGCCTTCCTTTTTCAATGATATTTTTTCTGAGTATGGAATTCTAGGGTTAGACTTCTTTTTGTTTTTCCCCTTTTCAATATTTTACCAATGACACTCTTCTGTCTACTGGATTGGATTGTTTCTGATGAGCAGTATGCTGTCATTCTTAGCTTTGCTTCTCTGTATATGTGTTTTCTCCCCTACTTCCCCCAGCTTATATCATGTTTTGGTATGGGTTTCTTCATTTTTCTTTTCCTCCACATTCATTTATCTTCTCAGATATGTAACTTCATAGTTTTTATCAAATTCAGGAACATTTTAACCATTATAAATATGTATATATAATAGGATATATATATATATAATAGGAATATATATATCCTATTCCTCCTTTTCTACACTACAATTATACGAATGTTAGACTCCTTCATACTTCCGTTGTTAACTTATTCTCTGTTCATTTTCTCCATTTTGTTATTCTTTGTCTTTAATTTTGGGTCTTATCTCCTCTATGACTTAAGTTCAGTGATCTTTTCTTCTGCACTATCTTCTGTAATTCCAAATTTTTTTTAAAAAGTTTCAATCTTAGATTTTTGGATTATTTTAAAAAAATAACTTCTATTATTTCTTGCCTCTAAACGCTCATACTTTCTTGAACATTTGGGTTATGTTCATATAATAGCTAGCTGATTATCATTCTCATCTACTAATTCCTTACTTTCTGTCATTTCTGAATCTTTTTGTATTGATTTCCCCATTGTTGCTTTTGGGGGAGGGGGCAAGTGAGGACACATTTTCAGGCTTCTTTGAGTGCTTGATAATTTTTTACCTGATGCCAGACTTTGTGAATTTTACTTTGTTGAGTATTAGATATTTTGGTATTTTAACCATATTGGGCTTTTTTCTGGCATATGGTCCAGAGAGATCATCAGGCTCTGTCTGGGTGCCCCTCCCTCTGCTACCTGGAAAGTCCCCCCAGGCATGGAGGTGGGACACCCCCAGGAATGGCTTTATTGCTTTCTCTTCCCTCAGGAGGCACTGCCTGCCATGCTTTGTGTCCAATGTCTGACAATTATTGTTTTATATATTCTGCCTAGTTTTCTAGTTGTTTAGGAAAGGAAGTTAACTTCATTTCTCATTTACCTTTTCTATCATGATTAGAAGTAGAAACTCCATCATTTTCGACCAATACAATTAGAAAACATTTCCCGTGCCTTCTTACCCTGTCATTTATATTTCCTTGATTTCCCAGAAATGTGGTGTTATATTTCAGGTGGATAATGTCCACAGATAAAACAATGATTGGCAAATTAATATAGCAGTTGTACCTTTTGGGCTCAATATTTTTTCCCTTTTATTCATCCTTTTTAGCATTTAATCCAAAGAAGAATCTTATATCTTAAAAAATCAGTTGTCTTTACATTAATAAGTTAATTGAGCATGAATCTTTGCATTGAAACAAGTTAGGTCGAATAGATCAATAGATATTGACATAGGCATAGAGAACACACATCTGTACATAGCATATACATGCATGTGTAAATATGCACACACATACATTTAGGAGTGTGGCACAATTTCTGCTGACTTTTCTTTATTTTCTGGTTCACTAGGCAGCTACAAAATAATTTATTGAGATGTGTAAAGTAATTGGCTATATAGAGACTAAATTATCCCTAAAACATGTAAAATTTATTTAAAAATTAAAATAAAACTGCCTAAGAATTAAGGTGCTTTTTAATTCCTAATAATAGGAACTCTCTTTGAAAAAATATTTTATTTTCCAGGACTGTAAAACACCATTATTTGTATGTATTACATCAGTTCTCCTTTACTTCAATATTCATAACTATTTTTTTCTGGACCAGTGATGAAGACAGGTTGGGATTTCCTGGACAAAGTTTCACTTTTAACTACACCTTTCCCTGCCCAGCTAATATATCTGACTTTCAGATCCTCATCTTTTTATTTCTAACTGAAAAATAAATTGACCAATAGCAATACAGCAAAAGCATTATTATTTATTTTTATTAGACATGGCATCATATTTAAAAGGCTAATGGAATGGCAAAATAAATAAACTGGAATTCTCACCGTTAAACTAATAGAGCATCATAATCTGTAACCTTTCCATTTCTTTCAGTTATCCAGAAGTAAGCTGTGAATAAAAAGTGTTTTTAATTTGGAAATTTAATTCTTGGGGCAAAAGCAATTCCCCAGAACGTCGAGGAAAACATTACCCAAAACTAGCTTTCTGAAAGCAGTCCAGGTGGAGGAATAAGCCAGTGACATTAAACTTTCTGAGCATGAAGCAGGTAGTCCCTTATCTGGCATTTTAAATCCACGGAATAAATAGAGCTGGTTCTGCCAACTCATTTTCTGTGCTGGAAGTGACAATTTCATCCCAGTGGTTCCTGGTTCTGATCGGCAATGCACGCTAGAACTACTGAGTACCTGACATATTTTCAAACTTTGTCAAGAGTGCTTATCTAAAAAGGCTGACTTTGAATTGGGAAATGTAAAAATCATCATTAAAATAACCTAGTCCCCTCCTTACCAGAAATACTTGTGTCAGCTTTTGGTGGCACTAGGAGTTTTTACCTGCCCGTTTCAGGTCTGTGTGATCCCAAGTGCCTGCTCTGCCTTCCCCCAACTCCCCAGCCTGCTTCTGTTTCTCTGGGGTGACGCTTGAACCTGAGAATTGGAATTTTTAGCAGGTATTCCAGGATATCCGCACAAACACTTTGGGGATCCACTGGTTCAAGGACCCCCTTTTACATGGGCAGGGACCTCATAGAGATTACACCTGCCTCTAGAAACCCGCAAACCCAGAGAAATGTGCCAATCCAGAGAAAGAGTTTTCGCCATTCATTCAGCAGCCAGTAAAACCTCCACTCTTGGGTCAGGGGTTTCTGGATTAGAAGATAGTTGTCATTGAACCAAAGACGGCCATTATTGGGCAGAACACTTTATATTTTAGCTCTTGTCCTGGATGAAAGCACTGCTTCCAAAATGCATCGTGATCTCCTGAAAGTAACTGACCCCCCTGTCCAATCCCGGGCCAGTGCTGTCCCCAGGGCCACAGGGGTTAGCCCCTTATGGTTTCGGGGGAAACAGAACTGAAAAGGGAGAATTTGTTATTGAGGGCCTGGAAGAGTCCCTAGGTATGTCTGCTTACTGGAAATGTCCTCACTAAAAGAGAGAAGGAGAGAGAAAGAGAGGGAGAGAGGCTGTCATTTTATTACCAGTTATTTTGGCAATAATCCACTTTCTCTCCCCAACACATTCTTTTGTGGTAGTGGAATATTTTGACTGCTTTGAAGTTTAATCGGCTTCTTTAGGACAAACAATGCAGAACAGATTAAGAAACATTTTCATGCGTTGCAAGTGTAGCAAGAAATCGAATATCCAAATTCAATGGCATTCAGAGAGGAGTAAAAATGTTCAGCTATTAATTGGTGGAGAGAAGATATGCTGCTAATAAAACTACTGTAAACCAAAATTTTCAGAGTATCAATTTCCTATTCTGCTTTTGAAACTCAGCCCAAGGACATAAGCAGTTCCTAAAAATGAGTTTTTATAACTTTCTTTTTTTTGCTTGTGCTAGTCTGTAGGCAAAATTTTGTTGTTTTAATAATCATCTCCGACAGTAATGAGTTCCTCCCGTGTTTATACTTCCCTAACAATACATGGCTATAATTACTGTAGCAGGAAATTTAATAAGTCACAGAAAGTAGAATAAATATGATATTATATTTTCTGGAAAACATGCTCATACCCCTCCGCACTTGAGTTTTTGCTGTTTGAGTTTTTTTGATCCGGCAGCTTTGCTCCGGTGCCTGTGCCCCGGGGTGCTGGGCAGGGGATGGGGAGGGCGGCGCGGCAGTGCCGGCTGAGTGCAGGGGACGGTTCTGCGTGACCGAATTCGAATTCCTTCTTCCGACGGAGGCTCTGGGCCTGGTGTCACTCTGTCCAGCCAAACTGTCCACTCAGCATCCCCCAAGCGATGGTCTGATGTCTCACATCTTGACACATGGGGTTAAATAAAACACTCATTCGAGTCCGAGTCCACATCACCTGTTTCTTAGACGCGACTAGAAGCGGAAGCCCTTTCCCCTCCCCCTCCCTTGCTCCTCCCCCCAACCTCCCCCCATGCCGTCTATTGTGCAGCCCCTGATCTGTGGGATGCCTCCCCAGCCCCAGGGGCTCACTGGCCTCTCCTGGTCCATCTGCCTCCTCTCCCCTGTCCACACCGTCAATGCCAACCCTGTGTGGGTTCTCCGGGTCTGTACTCTTGCTTTGGGATGTCACGGGCCGGCAGGGGCAGGGGAGGACGTTCTTTTGGCATCTTGCGGGTGGAGGCCAAGGGGGCTGGGCAGCACCCTGCAGTGTCTGGGGAGGGCGGCGGGCTGGCGGCACCGAGGTAGGGAACTCCGCTCTGAGTGTGGCGCTTCCCCAGGGCCATCCTGCTCTCTTCACGCTCCCTCTCTGATCTACTTTGTCCTTTTCCCCTGCCTTCAAATGACTCATATCTGACCCCAGCCTGGGCTTGCCACTAGCTCACCGGATTTCGAGTCTACCTCCATTCTTGACAGCGCCCTGTGACTTTCCAAGAGGCAGGTCGATTTGGAGTGACCTTAATCTTGACCGCACACGCCTCTTTGCTGCTGGTTTTTGTTGTTGTTATTTTTTTGGCATTGGCAGGTACCGGGAATTGGACTCGGGCGTCGGCATCATCACTCCTGGTTTTTACCTTCTTAATAAACGGCACCAACGGCTGTGAGGTCCTCGAGCCCTGCCCCGGCTGCCCTGAGTCCACGGGTGGGGCCCGCAGGCACTGAAGGCGGCCAGCTCCATACAAGAAGTGCTGTGAGTGTAAAACCTGTGCTGGATTTCAAAAGACTCAGTACAAAAACAAGGATGTGAAACATCCCATTAATATTTTTACATTGATTACACTTATACTGATTGTATGGGTGTGTTGGGTTAAATAACATATTGATACGATTTATTTTGCCTCGTTCTTTTTACTTTTGTTAAAAAGATTTGCCAGCAAATCTAAATTACACCTGTGGCTCTCAGTTTGCTTCCACTGGGCAGCCAGACCTCGTACCTCCTGCCCAGCGGCAAGTGGAATTAGCTGCTCCCCCAAATCGCCTTCAGTTTCCCAGTTCTCCTTCTTTTCCACCCCACCAGAGCCCAGGTGACCCTGACCTTTTGTCCAGACAGTAAACCTTATAAACCTCCCCTCCACATTCCCTCTTCTCCACTTGCCAACCAGAAAGATCTTTTAAAAGCTTCCATCACCTGATGTCATGCTTCTGCTTAAAATGATCCGAAGGCCTCCTATTAACCTGCAGTTGCAGCTTCCTTGACCTGGTGTCCAGAGCCTGTGGGCTGTGCCTGCTGACCTCTCCTGTCCCTCCTCCCAGGACTGGGCCTGAGGCTGGCAGAGGCCCAAACACCCCAGGTACTCACCACGCCTTTGCATTAGCTGCACCCTCCTCCTAGAAAGCCATTTTCTGTTATCTTTGAATACGGGATCCATTTTGTTTTTCAGATTTCAGCTTAATGACTTATTAAATAGCTTCAAGCTAAAGCCAAACTGGGACACCTAAGAGGAGACACCCACCGGGACACTCTTGTGTCATCTCTAGAGGTCGTTACTGACTGCCATCTTGTTTGGTTGTTCCATCTGTTCAAGGGGCAGCACCCTCTATGGAAATGTAAACTTCTTCTCTACGGTATCCCTACCAGTAGCTAGCACATAGTAGGCACTTAAAAATATTTGTAAGTCCACTTCCTTGTCAGGAAGAAACCCTGGGGAGCTCAGGAAATTCAGAATTTCTTCAGACAGACATGTGCCTATAAGTATTTTACTCCCGAAGCCCCTTGGCAGCCCTGCTCCCATCTTTCTCTCCATCCCCTCTTCCTCTGCTGTGACTTGTTCTCTCTCCCCTCTGGTTCTGGGCTAGCTTTCTCAGAGTCGTCTACACTCTGTCTTGTCAATACCCATTTCCTCCCCAATGCATCCTGCTCTCCTGGTACTAAGGCTGACTCCCAAGGACATTTTATTGGTTTTATCTTGGTAATTTCTCTGGGCCATTCAGTCACTTCTTTTTTTGTTTTATTATTCCCACTCTATTTTCATCCTTCTCAGCCTCTGGGCCCCATACTTATCTCACCAGGTCCACTCTTCCCTGAAGCTTCCCCACCCTGTATCATGTCCCAGGTGCTGGCCCCCGTGGACTGGGTCAGTTGGGCTCCTGGCCCTCTGTCTGCCTGTTGGGTTTAGTCAATGGGGGGAGGGGGTGCCCACAAAGCAGAGGGGGAGGGGAGAGAGGTCAGGGAGTTGGTTCCTCTGGCCCCCTCCAGCCCAGCCCAGGGAAGTGACTCTCTTTCTCTTGCCCTCAGCTCCTCCTGCAGCCACAGCTCTCTCTGGTCTCCAGGACGCATTCCCTCTGCTTGCCCCTTCACAACTATCGACAGAGAAGCTTCTCTGCTGGTTGTTCACCATCCCTTGCGGTTCTCCTTTAATTTGCCCAAATCTTAGTAAACAGTCCTTTCATCAACTCTCCTCACTTACTCCATTTGAGCGAGCCATCTGTTTGCTGCTGGGACTTCAACTGCTAGTCTTCTAGGCTTATTATTTTTTCTTCGATAAACCTTTAAAAGTTGGTTTTCCCCAGGGCTTCATCATCTGCCTTCCGTACTCCGCATGGTCTCACTTATTGTTGGTGACTCTGGCTCTCCCAAAGTTACAATTATCACGGACAGGCTGCTGCTTTCCAAACTTTTAATCACCATTTCAAAACTCCCTGCTGCTCTTCGGTCTCTTATCAGTAGCTGCCAATTAGATTGGTATACTCTTTTAATGCATCCTAAAGGATGGATGTTAGAGGAATACAGATATTTTCTCAAAGGAAGGAAGGGACTTCTAATACAGAGATCCAAAAATCAAATGTCTGTTTCAGGACAGTGGACTCCATATTAAAGGAATTTTCCAGGACCAAATGACCACTAGCAAGAGATGAGAGGACCCTTAGGGGTCCCTGCCAAATCTTACCTTCAATGAGTTCAGAATATCTCTGGTAGAACAGATAGAATTAGGAGAAGAGTTGGGGGAGATGGAGAAAGTATATTTGTAGCTGTGTATTTATTAATATGTATGTTGAAGTATTCATTTATATAAACAGATACATTAATATACACATATCTGACATCTTTTTAAATGTCTCTAACTCAAATAAAAATAGCCCCATAAAAAATGAATGAGCTGACAACACACTATCCAATTCTGCATCTTTGGCATGCACAGAAATTTATTACAAGCACTAGCCAGATTTTTAAAAAAACATGTGATCATCTTTTATTCTGTTTTATGTGAAAGTTAAAAGATAAAGAATGCCATTTGCAGACCTCCAGCAACTTCGGCTTGGCTTTAGGAATTCATTGCCTGAGATGGGGAACTTTGATATAGGGCCAGCACGGGGACATTCTGTACCCAGATCTTAATTTCTTAATTGATTCTTCAACTCAGCCCCTACTCTGTTGGTAGGAGTGACAGAAAAAATATCCAAGAGTAGATTTCAACTTACAGAAGCTGCTGAGAAATGCCATCTGTAAAAAAAAAAAAAAAAAGTGGGTAAACTGCACAATCATGCACATCATTTATTTTATAAAGTCACTTCCATCCATCATTTTTTATCATGAATCTTCTACTCAGAAAAAGATTAGCATCAGGGAAGAGGGTTGTTTGGATTTTAAATTAATATGGCCATTGAGGAATTCTACAGTGGCTTGAGATAACTGTGTTGAGGTAAATTCAGAGACCCCAGGGTTCTCTGAATAACATTTACCCCACTTAGAAGAAAGAGCTCGGGGAGAAACACCCCACTTGAGGAGCTCTTCCTACAGAGGTCACCCAGCACATCGTGGGGTCCTTGGGGTTACACCAATGGCGCAGGTGAGAAAGAGGAGAGGAGAGGAGAGCATGGATTACTTTAGCTAGAGAGGAGAAGTTCCAAGGGCAATTGACACTCAGGGCAAGGGGGAGAAGGAAGGACCCCCGGGTTACATTTTGGGTCTTCTACACTCATCTAGTCATTCCAGTCTTCCCAGGTCCTCCATGGCCTCAGAATCAAGTCCTATCTCATTAGAGTATCCCAATGTGACATTGATGACCCATGCCTTCCCTGGAGCCCTCTCTCCCTCCTTCCCATATTCCATCCTCGCTGGTTTCTTCCATGGCTGCCCCACCTCCAAGCCTTCACTCATGACCTTCCTTTTGCCACAAACATTCACCCTCTGTTGTCTCCCATCCCCTCATTCACTGGTCTTTGCTTCCATGTCACCTCCCTTGGGAAGCCCCCCACCAGTCCCCCCTCCATCCACCGGACCAGGTCTTGTTTTCTGAGCTTCTCTGACCCAAGTTTTTCTTCCATAGAGCCCAGTGCCTTGTGCCTCAATGGCTCGTTGCTTCCCCCTCCTGCTATGAGCTGGCATTCTTGGGGACAGGAGCTGTGCAGTCCTTGCTGTTTAATTCTCAGCCTTGGCTTAGGGCTCAATGAATGCAAGAATGTGGACCTATTCAGGGCCAAGCCACATGCCTTCAGCTGGGGCTTTCCTTTGGCTAACAAAAGGCAAATTTTACACATTTATATGTGACTGCAGAAGGGCCCAAGAAGCTGAACTGCCCAGCAAGCCTGCAAGTCAGCAGAAGGTCCCTTCTTAGGTTGACGGGTCATCTCCAGCAGGGGTGGAGGGTGTGCAACATGCAGGCAGCTGGAGGCACTCCGAGTAGCATGGCAGCAAAAATCCCAGTTTACCTGCGAAAATACCTAAGTTACCGTGAGCAGACTGTTAGTAGAAATGTGGATATTAGAGGCGTTGCCGGTGAGGGCTCAGAAGGAAGCAAGGAGCGTGCTGTTGGGAAGTGGAGGAACAGGAGGTCAGACGGGGAAGTCAGAAGAACTGGAAGTGCAGGCGCTGGTGGGAAGCTCCGGGCTGTGCACAAAGCCTGGGGAAGCCAAGCATCCTGCAGACAAGCCCATGCAGGCTTCCTGCGCCTGCCCTCTTCCCTGCTGGAGGGGGACCTGTTTCCCCAGGTCAGCTGCCATGGCCAGGCCTGGACGCGAGGACTGTGCTGGGCCATGCATGTTTCTGTCCCACGATTAGGGAGTGGAGGCTCTGAGAGCCCGTGTGGTTGCAGCAGGTCACAGGCCGGGCGAGCCACTCACAGACCAAGGCGGCAGCGGGGCACAACTGGAAGCTGCGCAGAGGGGAGGGTGGGCAGAGACGCACTGGTGCTGGTGAGCCCAGAGATCTCTGAACCCGGGGTCCAGAGACCAACTGGCCCTGGAATGAGCTGCAGGCCAGTGGGCGCCAGGTTCGTACATGGCCTGGTGCTCTGTCCCTCACCTGGGATGGGCGAGTAGCCCCAGTGGCCTCAAAAAGCATACTATAAAAATCAGTACATTTCTCTGCAAGAAGTAACACAACCATGATAGTAAAAATGGATAAAGAAAAATGTTTATAAATACTCCCAGCTCCAACTGATCATCCTTGGTCCTGCGAGGCCATCCTTTGTTAGTGGCCTGGGGTGTTTTCCTTCCACACTTTTCCCTTACTCAGATTTATTCTTTTCTCTTTTTTACCCAAGGTGTACCAGTTACCTACTAGTCACCTGATTCTCTACTTGGCTTTCTCACTTAATACTATATGGTAGTCAATGTACATAGAGAGAGCCCATTATTTTTAAAAGCTGCATGCTCTAGCACAACAAAGAGAAACCACACGTTTTCACCCATAGCCCTATTAAGAGACTTGTATTTGGTTCAACACTTTTCTGTTTTTCCCACCCTGATGGGGGGTGGGGGCTTATTGCACGTGTTTCCCTATATGTGTGCAGCAGGATAGCTGAGCGGTTAGGGTCACAGATGCTGCAAAAGGAATGCCTGGACTCACATCGCTGCCCTGTATTTTTTACCTGCGTGACCATGGCGACATCCCTGTCACTTCCCTGAACTGCAGGTTCCTCATCCTTCGAAGGGGGAAGGTGCTGGGCCGCCCGGCAGGGCTGCTGTGCGGGTGCAGGGTGGCAAGTGGCCAGAGCTCAGCAGCCCTCATCACCATCTGTTACTTTATTATCAAATGATCATCACCATTATCAGGGCGATTTATTGCCGCAGGAAGGAGTCTCACGTCCAGAACGTACAGTAAATTCATTGTCTTTTTCACCAGAACCAATTTCATAGTGTTTCTGTACCTGTTATGCCCCGCACCCTAAGGCACCACTCAAACACAGAGGCGGTAAATTCAAATATGAACTCTGGCCATACATTCAAATGGAGCTTTCCCTAATAACCATCTTGTAATGTGGATTTTTTTTTTTGCACGGGCAGACACCGGGAATCGAACCAGGATCTCTGGCATGGGTGATGTGGCTTTTTCTGGGAATAATGAGCCTTTGTATACAGTGTTGACCCCGGCCACAAGTTGGAAGGGAGAACTTTATCATAGTTCATTACTGTATCTTCTACTTTCATTAAACAGAATTGCTTAACTCCGGACGGAAAAGTCAAGTCCTTTTTCCTAACTCCATTGTCCAAGCTCTCAGCACATCTGCATAATAATCACCTTCTTCATCCAATTAGCAGGTGCTTAATGCAAGTCTTCCTGACCACGTGGAAAGCACACATCAGGACACGTGGAAAGCACACGCATTCTTCATACTGCTCATGGGCATTTAGCAAGTGACCCTTTGTTTTGGTTTCTCCCCCTGGAAGTCTAATTACTCCAGTTGTCTTTTCATATTTTGTCTAATCTACAATTGTATTTCTCATTATCATTTCGTGGGTTATGGTGCTATTTTCTCCAGTTTCACTCTCCCTCTTTTATGTTTTGCTTAAAAAATTAATTACATTTTTGTACCTTCAAGCATAATTTTAACACTGCCTCCATTGTACTGTCTGCCTTTAATTAACACTCTTCTAGTTGCCGATTTTGGAGTCCAATGGTACAATATCCAGAGCATCAAAGAAACAAAGGATCTAACAAAACTAAAATGACCA
The DNA here is from genome assembly GCA_004026745.1 of Myrmecophaga tridactyla. Classification (NCBI taxonomy): domain Eukaryota; kingdom Metazoa; phylum Chordata; class Mammalia; order Pilosa; family Myrmecophagidae; genus Myrmecophaga; species Myrmecophaga tridactyla. Next base: position 41,697 of record PVIY010009850.1, on the reverse strand, counting down.
AGCAAGACAGAAGAGCTGACAATATATGCTCATTTAAAAATGTCACTTGGGCTGTACATTGGGTGGCAGAACAGATGTCTTGGGGATTTCTCTTTTCAAAGAGGTGGAGATGGTTGACTCCAGAATGGAGATGGTTGACTCCAGAATTCTAGAGCTGCAGACTTGGGCTCTGCTGACTCATACTAATCAACTATCTCAAGGGGAATTGACTGAACAAAATTCCCACAGCTCAAGAAAAGGGGGTGAACCCCACAAAATATATTTCTTCAAAACCTCCTGTAGAACAGACAAGGCAAGTCCCTCATCCTGAACTTCAGTCTATGCTTTTCATTTCTCAAAGACATCCTTAAGATGCTAGTCCCTTCAGCATCTGTAACCCCACTCCAGAGGAGAGCTTATCTCTGTCGGTTTCAATAATGAAAATCAAACACATATACTGTGGCTCTGTGAATTGTGAAATGCCCAAATAACACAATATGGTAAAACAAATGTCTTCTTGTTACTTTTACATTAGTGAATCGGTGTGAATTTCACATAACAGGTAGAATTGCTTTTGAAAGTGTGTGTGTGTGAATTCAATTAAGAAAAATGGAGGTACATGTTTTAAATATGTAAACTTTATAAAATAGGCAATTTATAATGGGTTGGATATATTCTGTGCAGTGTCCAGTTTTATTTGCAGACATCAATTATTCAACAATCCTTTTTGAAGAATAGTTAAAAATAATCAGGATGACTGGGCAATACCTTTGAATTAAGAGAGGTTGAGACCCCAATCTTGGGCCATGTGGGGAAATTTGCTTTGCCTGAGACAACATGATTAAATCTAAGGGTGTAGCTTTGTGTGCTGGGTGGAGTCAGCTCTGGTCCTATTTTTGCATTAGCTTCTCATATGACCGAGGCATATAATCGCTCCCATTATTTTGTCTGTGAGGCCCTCCCCATTTCCTGGGAACTGCCATTTCCTCCTTCCCACTGCCCCTCTACATCGTTAGAGTGGGACCAGCCTAGGGGAACAATGCCCCTCCACCCATAATCTGGTTGGTCACTCAGCCCCATGGTGGTCAGTCTCCCCAAATTTGGAATTGGGTTAAAGGATTCTTGCTGTGGTCTCACTAGTTGATTGAATGGAGGTGTTGCCAACGACCATTTTTTGCTGAGTGAACTGAAAATCCTGTTTGGATCAAAAGAGAAAAATGGAGCAGATGTTCAGAGAGAGGCAGAGATGAGAAATGGAGAGAGAAGAATTCGGGCATAAGATTTAGGGCCATGGCAGTGCGACAGTGGCTCAGCAGGTAGAATTCTCACCTGCCATGCCAGAGACCCAGGTTGGCTTCTTGGTGCCTGCCCATGCGAAAAAAAAAAAGGTTTAGGACCACTGAGGAAAACAGAAATCACTAGGGGTTTCAGAGAGAATTTAATTTATGGGGTTGATTATCAGAGGGTTAAGGAATCAAATGGGAGTCGGTGAGGCAACCCAAAGACTAGTAACAGTAGGAAGCATCCACAGGAGAGGGTAGTCCTGCCAGAGACCAGGAGATGTGGCAGAAGATGGGAGGTGAGCCATGATCATGGGAAGTTTCTGGAATTCACCTTCACTATTCTTGGAGTGTAAATGGGCACAACGACTTTGGAAACCATTCAGCATTAACTAGAAAGTTGAAAACATATGTACCCCACACCCAGAAAATCCAGTGCTGGGTGTAACATAGGGAGAAGCATGCACATCTACGCCAGGAAGGCTGCATGCGTGTATTCACAGAGGCAATGTTTCAATCACCTGGACATGAGTCAAAGATAAATGTCCTTTGAAACACAAAGTTTTTAATTTTGATAAGGCCAATTTACCTGTTTTTATTCTTTTATTGCTTGGTGATTTTGGTGTCATTTCTGAGAACCCATCTCCTAATCCAAGATCATGAAGATTTACTCCCGTGTTTCTTTGAAGGGCTAAGGAAGAGACAACCCACAGAATGGGAGAAATCATACATCTAAAAAGGGACTTCTATCCAAAATATATAGAGAACTCTTACAAATCAACCATAAGAAGACCCATTTTAAAAAAAAATGGGTAAAATAACATCTGGCTTCAGGTCCCATGTGCAGAGAGCTTGAGAATCATCATTTCTGTTCTTCAAACAAGGAAAAAGCTGAATAAACTGAAAATCAATGACTTCTTTTGTAACTGTCTTGTAACCTTTGGAAATAGACCTTTGTTATGGAAAACACTCTTGGCATATTTAAAGATGGTTACTTTACCCCCTCCTGCCAAAAAAGTCAAGGGATTTTCATACCAGATCTTCAGTGAGAACTGAAGATTCAGTGAGATAATTGAAACTACAGGCAAAGCACCATCCTAAAATCTAAAATATGGAGATACAGGCAAATACAAAAACTCATAGCTGAGATCAGTTTACCTGGAGCAGAAGCTGCTGGAGATATAAACTGGTAGGAACACTTTAATGGCCATGTAGACGAATGATTGGGAATGGAGTGTGGGCTGGTGTGAGCTTGACAAGTTCCTGGGGCCGTAAAAGAGGTGCCCACACAGAATAAGGGAGTTTACCTCTAGGAAGTCCACCAGGTCCTCACTGAAGATCTGGTATGAAAATCCCTTGACTTTTGGCAGGAGGGGGTAAAGTGACCAGCTTTAAATACTCCGAGAGTGTTTTCCATAATAAAGTTCTATTTCCAAGGGGAAAAATGATCAGAGCGTTAAGCCACCTGGGGGAAGGGCAAGCAATTACCCAACCCCAGCCCTCCTCTAGCCTTCCCATCTCAACAAAGGGGAGAGACAAACAGCTTAGAAACCCTTCTGAAGGTCAAAGCCCAGAGACCCCGGCTCCCCACAAGGCTGAGGTTTAATCAGAGGACTACAGGGCACTCCCCTCCCCACAAGCCCCTGCACCACTGGTTCCAGTATAGCTATCATGAACTACAGCGGAGAGAGGCAAGACATGGGCTCTGTTTAAACAGGAGTTCTTAGGGAAGCCCAAAGACAACAGGCTTTGGAATGGTCAGATATGAAATTTAATATGACTATGTTTGATATTGTAAGGACGCTAATGGAAAACTAGAAGAATCATGTATGTAAAGAGATGGAAACTCTAGGAAAGAATCAAAAGAAAGGCTAGGAATCCAAGTACTGTAACATAAAGGAAGAAGCCTTTGTTAAATTCACCCACAGACTAGATAAGACAAAAGGAAGAATTAGTGAGTTTGGATGTACATCAACAGAAACTTCCAAAGCTGAAACTCAAAGAGAAAAAATAATGAAACAGAAAAAGAGAGAACAGAATATCCAAAGAACTGTGGGACGATTTCAAAAAGCACATAATTGGAGTACCAGAGGGAGCACAGACATCATGAACAGAGCAGAAGAAATACTTGAATGCTAGCAGAAAAATTTACAAAATTAATAAGAGACACCAAAACCACAGATCTAGGAAGCTCAGTGAACACCAAGCAATAAAAAAAAACATAAAATCCTACACTTAGGAATACTTTATTCAAACTGCAGAAAACAAAAGGACAAGAAAATCTTGAAAAAAGCCAGGAGTGAGATTATTATATTATAGAAGCAATAGAAGAATATGATAAGAAATACCTTGGACTTCTCCTGTAAGCAAGAGGGGAATGGAGTAGAATATTTAAAGTTTCAAAAGAACAACAACAAAAAAACCTTAACACCAACCTAGAATCTGTATCCAGGGAAATTGTCCTTTAAAAATGAAGGAGAAATAGGGGTGTGTGAGGGTAGTTCAGTGGTAGAATTCTCACCTGCCATACGGGAGACCTGAGCTCAATCCCAGGAGCACATGCACCCCCCCCAAAACAAACAAACAAGCAAACAAAAAAAATCAACAAATGGTGTTGCAATAATGGGATATTCACATGGAAAAATAATGAAATGCGACCCTGCCATACAGCATACAAAAAAAATGAAGGAGAAATAAAGACTTTCCTGAAAACAGAATTAATTCCTCACCAGCAGACCTGCTCTACAAAAGATAAGAAAGAAGTTCTGCAGGAAGAAAGATAACAACATATATCAGACATACAGACTTACATAAAGAAAGGAAGAGCACTGGAGCAGGAAAAAGTCATGGTAAAACAAAGTATTTTATTTTTCTTATTCATAATTGGTCTAAAATATAACTGTGTTTAAAATAATAATGATAAATCTCTTTTGTGTAATTATAGCACACGGGTAAGTAGAATGAGTGCAACCATTTTATAAGTAAGAGAGGGAGGAATTGGGAATCGTTTGTCCATAATTTTGTCCACAAGATACCTGCAGTGCTTACAAAGTGATACGTTTGACAGTAGACTTAGATTAGTTTCAATGCATATTGCAAATTCGAGGGAACTCACTATAATTTTTTAAATCTCAGTATAATTGATGTGCTGAGAGAAGAACAAAAAATAGAATCATATAAAAAATGCTTGGTTAAAGCCAGAGAAGGAAGATAAAAAAGAAATAAAGAACAATTATAATGAATAGAAAAGTTGTAAATATAGTAAATATTATTTCTAACTATATCAGAAACCAATTTAAATGTGAATACTTTGAATATGCCAATTAAAAGGCAGGGATTGTCAGAGTGGATAGAATAAAAAGACCCCACTATATGCTGTCTCCAAGAAACCCACTTGAAATGTAAAAACATAGATAAGCTAAAAGGACAGGGATGGAGGAAGGTATGCTATGGTAACTCTAGTCAAAAGACGGAATAGGGGTGAACAGTCCACTAAGTGGGAGAATTCTCGCCTGCCATGCTGGAGACCTGGGTTCAATTTCTAGCGCATGCTCCCTGTTGCGACCCCCTGTCCCATCCCCCAAAGTATGTGGTGCACAAAATTCCCTATATTATGCATATCACATAGCTGCCTCTGTATGTGTGTATGCAGTCATAGAAATACGTATATGTAGGGAGACACATTGGAAAAAGAAGGTGGAGTAGCTATGTTAACTTCAGGCAGATGACTACAGAAGAAGGAAGATTACTAGGGATTAAGAGGGGCATGAGATAATGACAAAAGAGGCAGGACTCCAGGAATGTGTGCAGATAATAACACAGCATCACAGTAACATGAGGCAAAACCTGATCCAGCTTAACAGAGAAATAGAGGAATGCGCTATGCTATTGGGGCCTATAGTGACAGGTGCACAGGAGGGACAGCAGGAGGACAAAGATGAAGTGTGCAGTAGCAGTGCGTCTAATTGGCGTTTACACACTACTTCATCCAACAGCTGCCAAATCCACGTCACCCGATTCCAGGCTGTAAAATGCAACTTCCCGAATTTAAGAGAATAGAAACCATATCAGATTTTGCTCTCAGACCAAAGTGAAATTATATTAGAAACCTCAAACCAAAAGATAGATGGAAAATCCACCAATATTTGGAGATAAAACAACATACTTCAAAATAACACATGGGTCAGAGAAGACCCAAGAGAAATTTTAAAATATTTTGAACTACATAAAAATGAAAACATGACTTATCAAAGTGTATGGGATGCAGGAAAAGCAGTGCTTAGAGGGAAATTTATAGCATTAATGTATATGTCAAAAAAGAAGAAAGATCTAAAATCAATACTTTAAGCTCAGAACTCATGAAATTAGAGAAAGAAGAGCAAAACCTAAAGCAAGCAGAAAAAATGAAATAAGAATTAGGTCAGAAATCAAATCATAAAGAGAATATCAGTAGATAAAATCAATGAGACTAAAAGCTGGTTCTTTGAAAAGCTGGACAAAATTGGTAAGTCTTTAGGCATGTGTATTTGTTTCCTAGGCTGCCAAAACAAATTACTACAAACTGGGTATCTCAAAAAACAGAAATTTCATTCTCTCACAGTTCTGAAGGGTAGGAATCTGAAATCAAGGTGTCACCTGGGCCATGCTACCCCTGAAGGTTCTAGGGAAGAATCTTTTCTTGCTTCTTCCAAGCTTCTGGTGGTGGCCAGCAGTCCTTGGCATTCCTTGGCTCATAACTGCATCATCACTCCAACTTCTGCGTGCCTTTGTATCTCTTTCCCTCTGTGCCTGTAAATCTGTCTCTCTCTTTGAAGGGATCTAATCATTGCATTCAAGGCCACCCTAAATCACCATTGATTACATCAACAAAGTTCCTTGTTCTATACAAGGTCACATTCAGAGCTAGTAGGGTTTAGGACGTCAATGTATCTTTTGGGAGGACACAGTTAAATCCACAACAGCATGCTAAAGAAAATACAAATTACTATTAGTAGAAATGAAAGGAGCCCATCAGGACTGCTCTCATGGACAGTGAGATTATCATTAAGGAATACTATGTGCCACCCACAAATCTGATAACTTAAGAGAAGTGGACCAATTCCTGGAAAGACACAAACTATCAAAATTACACTAAGAGAAACAGTTAATCTGAATAGGCCTCTGCTCTAGTTTGCTAGTTGCCAGAATGCAATATACCAGAAAGGAAATGGCTTTATAAAAGGGGAATTTAATAAGTTACAAGTTTACAGTTCTAAGGCTGTGAAAATGTCCCAATTAGAGCAAGTCTATAAAAATGTCCAAATTAAGGCACCAACAAGAGGTTACCTTCACCCAAAAAAGGCTGATGAAGTTCAGGGTTTCTCTCTTCCCTGGAAAGGCACATGGCAGACATGGTGACAGCTGCTAGCTTTCTTCCCAGACCTCTTGCTTCATGAGGGTGTTTTCCTTCTTCATCTCCAAAGGTCTGTAGCTGTGTGGGCTGTCCTCATGGGTCTCATCATTCTGCTCTGTGGCTCTCATGTTCTAAAGCTTTCTCCAAAATGCTGCCTCTTTTAAAGGATTTTAGTAAACTGATCAAGACTCACCTGGAATGGGTGGGGTCACATTTCTATCTAATCAAGTTTAATACCCACAATTGGGGGTGGCATATTTCCATGGAGATCACCTAATCAAGTTTCCAGCCTATTGAATAGGAATCAGAAGAAATAGCTGCTGTTACAAAAATGGGATTAGGGCTGAAACATGGCTTTTCTATGGCACATACATCCTTCCACCTGGCACAGCCTCTTTTTACCAAGTAAATTGAATCACTAATTAATAACCTCCCAACAAAGAGAGCACCAGGTAAAATGATTTCACAGGGAATTCCACCAAACATTTAAGGAAGAAATGATATCAATTATCTACAATCTCTTTTGGAAAACAGAAGCTGGGAGAATACTGCTTAATTAATTCTATGAGGGCAATTTAAGCCTAACATCAAAACCAGAAAAAGACATCATAAGAAAGGAAAACTACAGTCCAATATCTTTAATGAATATATATGCAAAAACTCTCAACAAAATGTTATCAAATAAAATTCAACAATATAAAATATAATTCAACAAAAAAGTACAAAAATAATTACACAGAACAACCAAATGGGATTTGTTCCAGGTAGGTATGGATGGTGGAACTTTTAAAAATCAATCAGTGTAATTCATATAGAAATGAGCTAAAGAAGAAAAAATCTCATGGTCATATCAACATAAAAAAACATTTGATAGATTTTAACACCCGTTCATGATAAAAACTCTGCAAATTAGGAATAGAAGGGATTTTACACAACTTGATAAAGAACATCTATGCAAAATCTACAGTGAACACTATACTTAATGATGAAAAACTGGATCCTTTCCCACTGAAATCAGGAAGAACACAAAGATGTACCCTCTCATACACCTGGTCAACATTGTACTGAAAATCTTAGATGATGTAATAAGGAAAGGAAATAAAATTACACATTGGAAAGGAAAGGAAAATGACCTATTTGTTCACAGATGACATGATTGTCTTTGTTGAGAATCCCAAACAATAAATAAATTAATAAAACTAAAACTAATAAATGATAACAGTGAGGTCATAGGAGATAAGATTAATATACAAAAGTCAATTGTTTTCCTGTATACCAGCAATGAGCAATTGGAATTTGAAATGGAAAGCACAGTATAACTTACAATAGCACCAAAAAATAAAATACACAGATGTAAATATAACAGAATATATTTACATGCATAAAATTAGAAAAGTCTCATGAGAGATGTCAAAGAAGAACTAAATACATGGAGAGAACTAAATAAATGGAGATACATTGAGTCTGTCATGTATCGATAGACCCATTATTTGTAAGATGTTAATTCTTCTCAACTTAATCTATAGATTAAACACAATATTAATCAAAATCCTGGCAAGTTACTTTGTGGACCTTTATGAACTGATTCCATAGGTTATATAGAAAGAAAAAGACCCCAAATTACCCAATAGCATGATACTAAAGAATTAATAACTTGAAGACTGATACTACCTGACTTCAAGACTTGTATAGAACTAAAATAATCAAGCTTACCTGGTATTGGTGAAAGAATAGACTCTGAAATCAATGGAAGAGAGTAGAGAGCCCGGTCATAAACCCAAACAAAAACAGTCAAAATGTCAAAGTCATCAAAAACAATAGCAGTGTGAGAAACTCTCACCGCCAAGAGGACCTGAGGAGACACGACGAGTAAAGGTGATGTGGGGTCTTGGATGGAATGCTGGGAGAGATAAAGGACAATGGGCTAAAAACTAAGGGAATCTGAATACACTGTGGACTTTAGTTATTAATAATGTATCAATATTGGTTCATTAATCATAACAAATGTACCTTACAAAAGATTGTAAAGATGAGCTGAAACTGGTTGTAAAATATATAGAACTCTGTACCATCATCTCTGTATCTAAAACTGTTCTAAAAATAATCTATTTGGAAAAAATGGGCTAAGCTGTTGAATAGAACTTTCTACAAAGAAGATATAGTAATGCCAGCAATCACATAAAACATTGTTCAACATCCTTACTCGTCTGGAAGTGCAAATCAAAACAATAGTGAGCTTCCAGTTAACACCAACTAGGATGACTAAAATAGAAAGATGGATAACAAGCCAGAGGATTTGGAGAAGGCGGAACCCTCATACATTGCTGGTGGGATTGTAAAATGGCAGGGCCACTTTGTAAAACAGTTTGGCCATTGCTGAAAATGTAAAGCATAGAGTTACTGTTTCAGTTTGCTAAACGATTGGAATGTAATACACCAGAAATGGGTTGGCTTTTCCAAGCGGATTTATTAGGTTACAAATGTACAGTTCTAGAGCCATGAAAACGTCTGAATTAAGGCATCAAAAGGAAGATACTTTCTCTGAAGGAAGGCTGCAGGCATCCGGGGTTCCTCTGTCACATAGAAAGGCACATGGCAATGTCTACTGGTTTCAAAATGGCTCTCTCAGCTCCTGTGGGTCCTTCTTCCTTCTCCTGAGGTGTCTGCTTTCTCTGAGCACTCTTCAAAATGTCTCCTATCCTTTCATAAAGGACTCCAGCAAGGGGATTAAGACCCACCCTGAATGGGCTAGCTCACGTCTCCATGGAAACAATACAAACAAAAGGTCCCCCCCACACTAGGTCTGCACCCTCAGGGATGAATTAAAAGAACATGGACTTTTCTGGGGTACACAACAGATTCAGACAAGCACCGTTACCACCTGTCCCAGCAATTCCACTCCTAGGTGCATACTCAAGAGAATTGAAAACACATTCACATGGAAACAGCATAACAGCATTGTTCATAGTAGCCCAAAGGTAGAAGTAACTAAAATGTTCATCAACTAAAAATGTGATAGAGCCATTAAATGTAATATTATTTGACAATAAAAAGAAATAAAGTACTGACGCATGCTACTACATGGATGAACCTTGAAAACATTATGCAAAGTGACATGTCTACCATAATTGCCATATATTGTTATGATTTTTTTATATGAAATGTTCGAAATAAGCAAAACCATGGAAACAGAAGGTAGATGGGTGATTCCTTATGACTGGTGGCAAGAATGGTGAGAAGTAGAGTGACTGCCAAAGGGTATAGATTATTTTTATTATTTATTTTGTGTGTGTTTCTGTGAATGTGGTGATGAAAATTTTCTAAAATGTGGTGATGAGGGTTGCACAATATACTATTAAATTCTATATGTTAAAAGAGTGTGCAAATTTTATCTCAATAAAACTCATAAAAATGTTCGGGGTCAGTGGGATAGATATGTCTTTTGGTTTCTAGGCACAATGGATAGCAGTGGAAATGAATTAAGCCCTACTCCATCAATAGTGAATAGACCTCAAAAACTGTAGAGCAGAGAGGGAAGTAGTGGGAGGGCACATATGCAGAACAATCCCATTAATAGGAAGGCACATATTGTTTGGAGATGCTGACACAGATGGCAAAATTAGAGGAAACACTGAAATGGTTCACATAAAATTTGGGACTGTGAATGAGGTATTTGGAATTTCAACAATGTTCTCTTTCGCATCTGTAGCCTGGGTACAGGCGTCTGTTTTGTTACTCTTTGTCCATAAACATCTTATAAACTGTTGTTTGTGTATAGTTTATTTTAAAAATATGTCTCTTTTCTTTCTTCTGACCCTTCCAAAATACATTAAGTTAAACACATGCCCCAAATGAGTTCATTTTGTATCGCAAAGCACGCATTTTTAAATGCTGGAAGTTTTTGACTGCATATAGCCCCCCTGTACATTTTCTTTTGAGTTCTTTAAGAGCATGCAGGATGTAAAGCTGTTGCTTTTGTTTGGAATTGGAGAGGAGTAGAAGTCTTCAATTATGTTTAAATGTTCTGCAAAGAGACCCTGGGAGAAGAGTGGGCCTCTCCTCCTCATTCAGCCCTTTTAAAATGTTATGCAAAAGAACCTTGGCTAACTCTTGAGCTTTCCATCCCTGGTGGAAGCTGGAGGAGTATCCAGAGGCTTCGAGGTGTGCATTTTGCATTCGGTTGGAATGTCGGGGGAGTTTCATTTCAAATGCTGAGGTCTCAGTAAGCTAGGTCTTTGGAGAAACACAGCAAACTTTTATTCCAGCCAGAAATAAAATGTGATGTGTGAAATAAAAGAGTTGTAGACAGTCATATTTTTATTTCCATATATCACAAGGCAAAGATAACCTGTTTGTCATATTCAACCTGGCAGAAGCCGGTATGCCACGCTATCCCAGATGGGGGCAAAGTAGAATGCCTAGGTCAGTCTCCAGGGCTCCAGGTGCCCGAAGTCACCCCTGCTTTACTGAAACAGATTAATAAGGACCGGCAGGCAGAAAGCGGGGCACAGGAGACAACTCTGAAGTCGTAAAATGAACAGAGCCAGAGAAAATAAAATTCAGTCTACACACTTAGCACATATCTCAGCTTTGCACTTGAAGTGGGCTTTATTCTCCGCTAATATTTGTCCTTTTGATGAAGAATATTTCCTTCCAATATGCAGTGTTATATCACTCAAATTCCAGCATGCGTTTCCTTTATTTTAATGCTTCCATAATGAGCACGTTCCTATAAATGAATTTCATGCGTGAATAGATTTTATTGTTTATGGAACAGCCGTTAATAGAGTCTCCAGCCCTCCGGAAGAATAATGTTATTCGAATAATGTCATATTCTAGTGTACTCACTGAGCTTGTTTCCAAATAGCTCTCAGGTAGAATGTTTTTCTGTTTTCTTCTATCTCTTGTATCACAGGGAAATCTGGGTTCTTATGTTGATTCCATGAAAAGACCTACTTTTTTTTTTATTTTGGAAGAGTAAGAAGCAAACCGACAAGGCTAAGAAAAGGTAAATGTGACCATGATAATTATATGAACTATTTTTCCTTTTGCATTTATTAGTTTTTATCTAACCTTTGAGATTTCTGCATTGAGATCATTGCTAAAATCAGAAGTAGAGTTTCTGTATGTATATACAACATTAGTATAAAAAGGAATTTAAAGAAAAGTAGAGGGAAAGAAAAGCACACCCAATGTGGCATATTCACACACATTAGGTTTAATTTCAAAGAGGTGTGGCAACATCGAAATCATGACTGATGGGTTTTTTGGCTCATCCAATTTGTGGCAACATCGAAATCATGACTGATGGGTTTTTTGGCTCATCCAATTTGTGGCAACATCGAAATCATGACTGATGGGTTTTTTGGCTCATCCAATTTAACTGTGAGATGTTTTACCAAAAAAAAAAAAAAAAGAAAAAGAAAAGAAAGGGATGTGTTGCTAAGAGTGAATATAATGATATTTATGATATTTACATATTTACATAAAAATGTAGATTTTGGGATTCTCTGGAAAAGCCGGTACATTTGACAAAATTGTGCTCATGTTTCCATGAAGCATCGGTCTGCTGGATAGGTGAGGGCTGCCCCCTAGAAGCTCACCCACTGCAGAGTGACCACACCCCCGGCCAGGCAGCGTCACCTGTGACTTGCCCTCACGCTTGTAACCACGTCTCCTCAGCAATAGACAACCTTCTTCTTTTTCCCTCTGTTGGTTTATATCAGCTCTATGGGGTCAGTTCTTCCCCATCCCTTAAATAAAAACTAGGGCAGCCCCTGTGGCTTTTCTGCGTGTTCCAAGATAATGGAAAGTCCCCAGTCACTGAGAAAAAAGCCTCATCTCAGTCCTTGAAAATATCCACAAGCACTCGGAACCCTCCACTGCACTGAGCATCAGTGTGGACCTCTGCTGCTCAGGTCTACACTAGGCAGGTTGGGGGGGAGGTGGCTTCCAATGTGTGGCCTCTGATCCCTCTAGGGGTCAAGAGGACAATGGGGAGAGGGAGAGACGGGACAGGGAAACAGTTACCTTCCAGGAACTCCTGTAGGCTGGGACGCAGTGCTCCCTGGCTAAGAGGCTGGGGTGGGTTGTTTGGAGACAGCCCAATCCCATCTCTGAATCCCTCACCTCTTGCGAGATGTACCTTTGTCCAAAGTGAAGGCAGCTCTTTGGGTGGGTCAGTTCAGTTCCTCCTTCCGCCCTGGCTCCCAGCAGAAGCCCAGCTCCTCCTTGTTGATGTGCTCTTGCTCCCAGGTGGTCCCCTGAGCCTGATCCAAGGGTGCCCCACACCGTCTCTCTCTCATACCCGGCCCTGCCAGGTCCACAGCTGCACGGGCCCCAGTGGGCATCTGGTCTCTCCTTCACCACAGTTGTGTACTCCACAGCCCCTTTCCTTCGCCTGCTCAGACCTGAACCCATGGGGTCCCTGAAGCTCCCGAGGACCTTCTTGCAGTTTTTTCTCTTAAGTCAGGGCAAAGCACCACTGTCCACTGGACTTTCTTCCCAGCGGGCTGTGACCCGTGGCCCCCACCAGCTCTCCAAGCTGCACTTGCTCCAGTCCCCAGACTATCTTCCAGGTCTGATAGTCAATGAATGGTGGCAAAATCAGTTCTTGACTAACTCCTTGGCAAGTCCGGATCTGATGCTCTAGATCAGAGTCCAGCACACTTTTTCTGTAAAGGACCAGACTAAATAACTTAGGTTCCATTGGCCAGAGGGTCTCTGTTACAGCTACTCAGCTCCACGCGGTCGCAGGACCAGGATGAGTGGGTGTGAGTGTCCCACTGCAAATTCATTTACAAAAATAGGTGCCAACTCTGCAGACCCTCCTTGGCCCACAGCGGTCTGGAGTCCCGAACACGTCGGTGGGATGGGAATGGATCCGCTGCCCCTGGGCCTCAGCAGAAACCAGGGGTTCCATGCTAGCATCCTGTCTCATGTGTGAACAGATGGGTGTGACGACAGGGCGCCCACGTGAAACCTCCTTGGTGGCTCGGCAGGAATGCCCTCCTGGATGGTTGAAGACCAGATGCAGCTGGAGCCCTGCCAGGGAAGTGGTGCCCAGGGGAAGGGCTGGAGATTGCTTCAGGGTTTGGAAACAATAGAACCAGGTGACTGACAAGGGGCCTGAGGTCATCCCCGTATGTGTGGATGAAAGTGGGGCTGCTCTTTCCTGGTGCTTCTGCTGCCAGATGCCCAGGGCAGTGCAATGGTCAGACCGCACAGGCTAAGGGCGGGTTTGGAAAGGAGTTTGTCATACAGGGGGCTGTAAAGTGAAATAAGCCTTCGTCAGGGGTCTGGGCGGGGTGCATGGAGGGCATTAGTGAGTGTGGCCCCTGTGCATTGCACCAGGATAACTGTGGCATTGGGCTCAATTCAGAATAGTGATGCTTTGTGTCTGTGAGTGTGTATGCATGTGTGTGCAGGTGTGTGTGAGTGCACGCACGTGTGTGTTCACGCACCTCCATGTATATTGTGTACAAGTTCAGAAATGTTACATGTTCATTTGAGAAAAGTTGAACCAAAGAAAAGCACAAACAGGAAATAAAAGTCACTTCTATCCACCTGGAGCTCAGTGTGATTGATACTTGTTTGGTTGTCTTTCTTGGTTTACTTCTATTCCTATTTATGATCCCCCCCACCCACTCTAGATAACTAAGCACTTATTTTTAATCTTTTACTTGAAAATATGTAGTTTGAAAATTCCATAACCATAAATCTGTTCATATTCTGGATGTTTCAGTTCCCTAGGTCACACCTGGTTTTTTTCTTTCTTCTTTTTTTAAAATAAGTGATGAAGCCACAGCCCTCTCTGTGCAGAAGCCTTTTGCATGATGGGAGAGCAGAGAGCATGAGCTTTGTTCTGAGCAGGCCTCAGACTGGATCCCACATCTGTGCTCATCTGCCTTCCACTAACCTCCCTTCCAAATAGGTAAAATAATAATGACGAGCCCCTACTTCACAGAGTTTTGTGAGGGTTAAATGAAATAATCCCAGTGAAAAAATTTAGAAAACGGAAGAGTCAATAAATATTTGCCTAAACACATAAATGAGCAAGCAAATAAACCTCGGCTGGATCGGTGGATCAAAAGATGGACAAGATTTTAAGACTCTTGGAAGACCTATTGCAAAATTGTTTATCAGGAATGTTTCCCCGGTTCCCACACTCACCAGCAGAGCATCTCCCGCTGCTTCTTACTGTGCCTTTAGCAGCTCATGCGAAGGTTCATAGTTTTCAAAGTGCGGCTCAGCAAATGATACTTCAGGACTGTTTAAGAACATTTCCTCGATCATTATTGCATCAGTTTACTTATTAGTTTATGTATATCTCGGCTATTTGTGTTTCTTCCCTTGTTACTTGCTTGTTGTTACAAAATACTCATAGTTCTGTCTTTTGTCCGGATGTGTTAATTATCTTTTTATCTTTCTATAAGAATGCAAAAAGATATATAACAATATAATGAGACTAAAAATGTCAACCTGCATTGCAAATGTTTTGCCTAGTAAGTAGACTATCTTTCATTTCATGGCATATTTTATGCAGAAAGTACTTTATTTATAAAATTAATATGGATGTAATGGCATGTCATGATTATTTTTCTTTACTCTTATTCTTAGAAAGAGTTGCCTTGAACTGGAGAATATATGTGGACATATATAATTCTTTTCAGTTTTCATTTTTGACATTAAGTGTGCGATCAAGCTACATGCTGGTATTTTCTCTTGTCTCAGCATTGTTGTCATTGTTGTTGTTTATTCATGTATGTAGTCTGAGAAGTAGGAAAATCTCTTAATATTCCAAGTAGTTCACAGTAGTTATAGTGTATTGGAAAGTCCCCAGTTTTCTCTCTGAACTGAATCATCACCCTTATCACTTACTCATCAACCATATACGCTTCCTGCTTTTTCTGGGTGTCCCTTTTGTATATATATATTTTTTTAATATTTTATTTTATTTTTTTATTTTTATTTTTTTTAATTTGCATATGGGCAGGAGGCACCAGGGATCGAACTCCAGACCTCCAGCACGGCAGGTCGGAGCCCTGCCTGCTGAGCCACGGCAGCCGCCCCCTTTTGTATTTTTGATCCATCTGTCTATGCCAGTAAAACCTCTTTAACATCTTTAATTTTATAATTTGATGAATTTAGTATTTGACTTAGTGCCTTAATTTTCAAATTTTAATTAGTCATTACTATTATCTATTTATTCCTTAACATGAAGTTTAGGATAATTTTAATTGCAGATTTAGGCAATTCATTAAATTTATAAATTAATCAGGACAAACCTGACACTTTCAGAGTAATTCCTCCCCCCATATTAGGATGTAATACTATTCAAATGAATCGTATTACATGTAAAAGTTAACTTCATAATTGTCTTCATATTGATCCTGTATATTTCTTATTGGATTGATTTTAAGTCTTTTACACTTTCATGTCTATTGTGAATGTGATCTTTCATCAGCATTTTCTAACTTGCTTGGCTGATATATAATTGAATTACAGAGTTTCATTTATCTGTTCTGTAACTGGACACATTAGTGACTGCTCATTATTTTTATATTTTTGGTTGATGTTGTTAACCTTTCAAGATGGACGGTGTCACCTGCAAAAAATTGTTCTTCTATTTTCTAATAATTATACCATGTCAGATTTTTTTCTTACTTTATTGCATGGGCTAGATTTTCCAAATCATGTAAGAGAACAGAGGTGCTAAAGGGCCTCCTTGTCTTCATCTTTCATCTCTGAGCTTCTCCTTCTCAGTCCTTCCCCTACACTGCAAGTCAACTGGGGTCTGAATTTTGGACACATGAGCGCCTGGCTGGGGATCAACATGTTAAGAGGAAACATGCTCTTTTCAATATTATTTGTAACTCCAAATAGAAAATAGCCCTAACATTAAAGGATAAGATTTTGGTTAAATCAAATATTGGTATTTCATGAGATGGAACACTTAGCAGTTACTGAAAGAACTGCCTTTGAGGAATATGCCATGACCCAAGAAAGACTTCTAAATGCATGTAAGAAAAGGAAAATATCCGGTCGCAAGAATGTGAGCTCTGAAGTGAGACCCCGAGTTCCAAATCCCAGCCCAATGCCCAGCTTTGAGCAGAGCAGGCTACTTAAGCCTCTGTGCCTCAGTTTCCTCCCGTGTTAAATGGGGGTCATGATGGCACATGATGGCATGTGCGTCCTGTGGTTTTTCCAGCGATGGAACAGTGCGTTGCGTTGTGCTGGTGTGCACAGGTGCTCGCCAAGTATTCACTGATTTCATTATTGCTGTCCGAAGAAATGCTCTTCAGGTGTAGAACCAGGAAAGATAGTAACTTGTTAACGGGAATTTTCTTCTTGGTGGAATTCAAGATGATTGTGGATTTTCTCTGTCTTTTTTTTTAGTATTTTCTACAATGTGTTTGCTTTCAATATTCATAAAATATTAAAATGAAAATGAAATGAATAAAAACAAAGACAGGTCACTGTATTGAGCTGAGACTGTCCATCACAGGTCAGGCATAGACAAATGATGGAAATCATTTCAGGTCCAGCGGGAGGGCCTGGCCCAAGGGATAGGGGACAGGGGAAGGGAGGACACACTGACGCCCCTATGCCGGCGTGTGCTTTCTAGGTCACAGGGTCCCCACCTGAATTGCTGATTCCTGCAAAGGCCAGAAGCATCTAGAAACTGGGCTTTGGGATCCGGCTGGGAGTTTCTGCCTCAGGTCAGGGCTGGGGCTAGGGTTTTGGGCTGATTAAAATCCCAACATGAATGCGCGCACCCCAGCTGAGCGTGGCTGTAAAGAGGTGTGAGACCAAGTCCCTCAAAACCAATATGCTGATTTACTAGATAATAAATTATTTTAAAATGTGGATTCATCACATTGTTCATATTTCATTTGTGACAGATTACTTCAGGCTCTCCTGAGTTCTTTTTTTTTCTGCATACTATGTATGTCTTTTTGTCTATATTTCTTTGTCAAGAATTTCAAGAAGTTTTACCTCTTATTTTAATATTTCTATTAACTACCAAATATATCATTCTTCATATACACTCAGTTTCATTTTGTTTGATAGTCTTGCTTCTTTTCTGGTGTTTTCTTTTTCAGTTTTGCAAACTCTGGGCTTCAAGGATATATTAAGTAAATTAGTATATATCCAATATTTATTCATCTTTCATCAGATAAGGCTTTTGGAAAATGTGTGATGGTTGCATCAGAAATGTATTTGACATCATTACAGTGCTACTAATGACAATATATTCAATGCTATTTATCCGTATTTTTAAAATACTTAGTTCTTTTACTGGTAAAGGCAAGCATTTTATTGAAGAAAATATGTAGTGCAAAAATAAAAATAGCAAAGACTCACTCATTGTCCCACATTCAAAGATTACTTTACTATATTGTAAATTTGTTTTTCCAATTCAATAATATTTCTTCTGTTTCTGTGTATGAGTGGTTTTTTTTTAACACAATTAAAAAGCATCTGCAGCACAGTGCAAGCTCTGAGTGTGCCATATTGAATGAATGTTTCATAATAGAGTTCAGGTTATAAGGGTTTTGGCAGGTGATATTGTAGTTCGAAAGAGCTGTCCCACCAGCTTCCCCCTGAGTTTTAGTCAGAGCAGTGCCTGTCTAATAGGCATTCCATAGATATTTGATGGAGGGAGGAATCAATGAACTATGAGAGGTAAATCATTAAAACCAAAGCACAATAGATATGACCGATGATTTGTCAGCACTGCCCTAAGAGAGAACCTCTTGCAGGAATTGGTGGCCTTTATCTGAGGGAAAGACAGTGCCTGTATAACTTTTGCATCTGGCTGTAAATCCTGAGTCTCCCATGAGGCCACAGAGCACAAAGGTCTGGCCACCATCTTGGAAGAAGGAACGGGAAATGCAAAACTATGGAGAAGAGAACCCAAATTAATATCTCAGTAAATTATCCTACCAGTAACCGTTCTCCAAGCCAATGAGTGTACAGCTATGGGGATAGCACAACATCTAAAAGCATGAGGCAATGCTGAGTCTCTAGAATGGGGCGCAGGTACAATTTCTAGCTTGCCGCAATTCCAAAGGAAAATAATGGACAAAGTTGACAAATCACTCAACTGCCCCCTCCCAGATGAGCTGGTTCCTGGTGAAGCCATGGACCACAGTTTCTTTGCAGTATGCAGCTGTGGAGATGCTTTGAAGTTGGACAAATCTGGGTCAAACTCAAGAGTATGAGCCCTCAGGCAAGTTCCTTAACCTCAGAGAGCTCAGCGTTCCCATCTGTACAATGGGAAACTAACAATGTGGAGTAAGGACAAATGAGATGATGTGTGATTGTCAGACACAAACTAAAGTTTCCTTAAAGTCTGACCCCCATCTTTCCCTGCAGCCTGAAGGAGGGGAAAACCCTGCAGGGAGTGTGCTTCTGTAGACATTTAGAATCCTTTGCTTTGCAGATGCAAATGCACTGGGGTTGCCTTGGACAGTCTCTCAGAGTTAGGTTAAATTTTATTTCAAGCAAATAGTGCAGTGGCATTTCTTACACATGCAAGTTCATGGAAGATTCAAACCCGCTTCACACTGCCTGAAGACCTCATCTGAAGGCATAGCAAAGTTTTATCTTATAAAAGAAGGCAGCCCCAAGTCTCTCCCCGTGGGCCAGGGGACTCATGGAAACTCTATCTGGCATCCAGCTAGCGATGTTGGATTCATGGAACTCTCGCTGCGGTGGGGCCCTCCCCACGCCCTGAGGGCACCACAGCATCCACAGCTTTCCAGGGGATAAAGCGTGGCTTCTGCCTGGAGATGCCATCGTCCCCCACTGCTGCTACTCTCTCCACCTCATTCATCCTGATGCAAACTAGGACAGCAGCAGAAAATGGGAGCAGCCCTCTGTCTCCCCAGGCCGCCGCCCTGCACAGGAGGAAGCTGCACACTCTCTCCTCTTCTCAGGAAGGTCACTGAGGTCAACGCTACCTGGAATCCGTAGGAATGCTGCAAAATTCAGAGCATTGTCATGAAAGCTCGCAACGCACTTAGAACAGGCAAGTGCACAAAACAACCATGATTTCTATTATCTCCTAGAATCCTGTAATAACCCTATAAAGGAAGCCCTGCTTCCTCCCCACTCTAACAGTAGATGCTCACCTGAGACTTGGCTCTAGAGACTGTGAGTCCATCTATGAACAAGCCCAAAAGGGTCTCTGCCTTTGTGGAGTGTACATTCTGGATTGGGAGGCCAAGTCAAGTGAGAGGGCAACTGAACCAGCCGCACAGTCTCAGTTCCGGGGAGGTGCCATGAAGGAATTGAGGTAGGTACCATCTGCTCGGCAGTAAACAAGAGAGACGTGGCCAATAGGATGGCCGGGAACGTTTGAGCCAAGTCCCGAATGCTGAGAGAGGTCTCCATTTGAATATCAGGAGGAAAAGCACTGCAGCTGATGGAAACTGAATGTGCAATAGCCCTGGGGTAGAGGATGGAACCTGCATGTCATGTTCCAAGCAAGGAAAGGCTATTGTGGCTGGAGCTTAACGCATAAGGGGAGAGTCTTAGGACACAAAGTTGGAGGAATGCGAGGACCAGGCCACTGAGGCTCCACCACGGTAAGACATGCAAACCTCAGTCTATCTCAGTCTATGGGTGATTTTTACCAGGGGGCTTTAAAAAGGACCTTCTGGGTGTTAATGGAGAATTGGAGGGACTCGACGGCAGCCTGACCCAGGATGGTGGCACGGGAGAGGGACAGTGAGTCTGGGTGCAAGGCGTATTTGGGGGTAAAGCTGAAAGGGTTTGAGATGCACTGGACGCACATGCAGAGAGAAGGCAAAGTGTCCAGGGTGCTCGCAGCGTTTCCTCTTCAGCAGGTGCAGTGGCTTCTCTTCTCCTTCCCTAATCTGCTGTGCGTTTGCTGGAGCTCAGAGCCACCCTCCTCCATGGTGTATTAGAGCCTTTTTATAATGTAACGCCTTGTAATAGACCTTCACTATCTTGCAATGAAGTCCAGACGTAATGCAAACCACTCATTATGCATAATTTCCAAAGAAAAATCAATATAAAGCCCTAACTACGATTTAAGGGAGAAATAAAGAGGCAACACTTTTAATAAAATAATATGCATCCAATAGTTAAATGCTCAGTCTGATGACTGTGGAATTCAAAAATGACCCTGCGGATTTCAGGAAAGCTTCCTGGAGATGTAATTACTCAGCAGCAGCAGGGCCGGCATTCTGGCTTGGGGAGGGCACCCCTGGCACAACTGGGATAAGCAAGCAGAGGGGTATCCCAGGGCCAGGGGCCGAGGTGGCCACACCCTCCCTTCCCGGAAGTGGAGGACAGATGGGTGGTGAGTCTTGGCCCCTCGGGGTGAGAGACTCGCCCTGTGTCCCGGAGATGCGGCGGTGGCTGGACAGCGGTGCAGCCCGGAGATGCCCCTTGGCCGCGTAATCTTGGGTCCTGGTGTGTCATCCTCAGCCCCTTCCTGGGGACCCCTGGGACTCGCCAGTGTCTGGAATGAGGGAGGAGGACCCCCGCCCCCCCCGGCCCCCTCTCTCCAGAGAAGACATGCGGCCTGCGCCCTCCCCTGGTGGGTAGGGGGTGGGGGTGGGTTGAGGAGGGTCAAAGCCTGGGGAAGCCTCAGCCCCGCCGGCCCGCTCACCCCAGCCACATGGCCCGCAGACCTTCTCGTCTCGCTGTGCTGTGAACGTTTTGGTTCTTTTTTCTTTCATTTCACTGAATGTCCTTTGTGTTCACAGTCGATTCACACATATTAATTCAAGTCTCGTTGTTGTTTTATTGATTATTTCTACTTAGCAAATGTTGACCGAGTGATTATTCTGGAAGAGTAAGGTAAGCAGGGACCTCAAAACGAGTAAGGAGACGTCATTTCCCTCGAGGGGACTCACAGTTCGCAGGGAAATCCTGGTGGTAACACACGCACCTTACAAGGGGGCCGGGGAGCTGGGCAGGAGCCCTCTGGGCACCGGGTCCCCCCAAATCCCTCCACAGCCTCCACACCCCCCACCCCCACCCCCGTCTGGGCATCATGACCTTGGGCGGGAAATCCTCTTGGCTTGGGAGCAAGTTCTTCTTTCTTCTCGTCCTTCTTCTCCTTCTCCCTCTCCTTCACCCCTTTCCTCCCCCGTCTTTTTCCCCTTCTTTGCTTCCTTCCTTTTCCCCCTTAGAAGCAGAGCTCAATTTTCAGACTCTTCAGTTCATGACACGTCATCTTTATCCATTCATGAATATCTTTTTTCTTATGTTATTTCCCCTACCACCCCAGCTACCCACCTCTGTTCCTTTCCTCCCTCCTGGCGCCCACTCAAAAGTATGAAATAGACAGGGTGTCACGATGCTGTATGGTGCTCCAAGCCTCGTTCTTTCTTACATTTTTCAACCAACGGAAGATTTTAACACAATCTACCCGTGGCCGCATGCACACCCTGTGGGCCGCTTGGCCCTGCTGCCTGGCACAGCGCGGGAGCATCCCACAGCCCAAGGGGAGGACAGTCGGCTGCCTCCACCCCCCGGGCCTCCACCCCCGGGCCCCAGACATGCTTGCACAGTCTGAGGGTGTCTTAGAGCTCCTCTAAGCTCTACTTCAGGGCAGGTGCAGGGCGCAGGTGCTCCCCAACCGGAGATGAGCTGGTGACCCTTCTCAGAAATGAGCTTGTGGGCACCGTAGAAATCATCCATCCTCTCCTCCATTGGGGGGAAAGCAAAGGTTTGCAATCAGGAGAGGTCAGGGAAGGAGGATGTGTAGGGTGTAACCTCTTGCTTGATCAAAGGCAGAAGAGCAAGGTCGCCTGGGACGTCCAAGTGTGTGGTGCCTGGCAACCAACACACCTGTGGAGTAAGCGAATGAAGACGTGGTGAATGAATCTGATGGCCACTTCTGGAAATGGGAGGGCTGAGAGGAGGGGCCGCCTCACCCCTGAGTTTGCCTCCTAGGAAAATGTACAGGCCACCCATCTCTGCCCCCTTCCTGCTCAGCCCCGGCCGTGGGCTGAGTGCTCGGTGGTTTGCCGCGTGCTTGTCCTTTCTCCTTGGCTGGAAGGAAGCCCCTGCAGGAGCAGGACACAGTCATCTCCTCCCATCTTTACCTGACCGCCAGCTCCTCTGTGACAAATTTTATGGCTCTAGCATCTTGGCAGTTTCCATAACCTCCAAGCAAGCCTGGAACAGGGAATCTTGGGGCCAGTTAGTGTCTTGCTAACCCCCACCGGCGGAGTTTTCTGACAGCTGTTTATGTTCATTTCCTTGGTTGTTGTCCACCAGTGCTGAGGGCCTGAGGAGGCCAGCAGGTGATGGCAGCACCTGCAGAGGTGTCAGGTGGTGGTGGGGGAGGGGCACATTGCCATTGGGCTTGTCTGACCAGTGGGAGGGCCTGCCCCAGCCCACGTGCCCTAGGCGTGGACGGCCCTCCTCAAGTGGCACGTGCCAGCCCTGCTCTCTGCTCACCTCTGTGTCTCAACATGAACTGCTTGTCCAGCCCCTGGCCGGGATGCTGGAAGCAGAAAAAAACTTAGCAGGAGAAACTCATCAACACTAGGGCACCCCAAAAATGCCAGCATGAATGGGCCAACTCTGGTGCCTGCAGGAGGACCTTCCTCCCACGGCTAGTTCTCTAAAAGGAGATGTGCTGCAACTCTTTCAAGAAATGCTCAGAAGAAAATAAACAGTCCTGGAAATGGATCAGATCCCTTACTCTGCAGCTTCTGAAACACCACCTCTTGGAGGGCACTTCTCTTTCCAAAGAATGGAAATTCATTTCTTCATCCACTGTGGACAAGACGGAGCCACTGTTCTGGAAATTACAGTTCAGTGTGGGGAGGGCAGGGGATACAGCAGTGCACACACGTAGAATGGAATACATACTGGCTGATACGAGCTGCAAAGCACAATGGAGCAGGGTGGCGTGCAGAGGGTACTGGGGTGCTGCTTTTCTAGAGCATCTAGGACAGTCTCCTTTGCAAAAGTGACACGTGCAGGGTGTGAAGTAGGTAGAGAGTGAGCGGCATGTGGAGGGCAGGATGGCACAAAGGCCCTGGAGCCGGGTGGGGAGGTGGCCGCTGTGCCTAAACGGAGCTGCGGGAGAGGGGCTGGCAGGGAGGGCTGAGGGGGGCCCTGGGCCCTGCAAGGACTACAGGTGGAGGTGAGCAGCCTTCATGGGGCCTTGACAAGAGGGAGGCAGCTTCTGGCTGCAGGGGGCAAACAGGCTGCAACACGGCATTGGAGGCGTCATGGAAACATTTCAGGGGGTTCAGATGAAAGTGGGGAGAATATGCTGGTTGGGCCAAGGTGGTTGGATGGGGCAGACTTTGGGAATATATCTGACTTTTGGGGAGTAGAAGATATGATGTGTAATTATTTCTGTGGAGTCTTAACATGGAGGCAAAGAAATGAAATGAAGCAGAGCCAGATTTTCAGTCTGTTCAAAGTAACAGAAAGAGAAAAAAAAAAAGGCCAATAAACAGAAAAAAAATAAACATGAAAAAAAGTAAATGTAGAGGGTGCCGTGGTACCTGGGTCCTCCCCACTTTGGTCACGCTGGCTCCCCGCGATGCCCTCCTCCGGGTATCGCCTCTGCCTAAGGAGCAGCCACTCCCAAGGCTGTGCCCAGGACAGCTGCACCAGCAGCTGGTCTGTGGTGGGCACCAAGCCTGTGCCCTTGCCTCAGTTTGGACAATTCTGAAGGGCGTTTCCAGCTCCCAAGTCCTCTCTTGGAATTGGTGAGCCTCCTGCTGTATCTTTCTCCTTGGCCCAATTTTTCTTCCCTCCCTCTCTTACGTTGGAGCTGAGAGTGTTTGTTTCCTGGGGAACCTAAAACAGTAATCCACCTTTCAGTAGCTGGAATACATGTAGCAGACCATTTAATCATATCTTCTAACAAGGCTTTTTGGGGGGGAGGGGCTTCATCTTTCAAAAGGTTCCATCTAAAGAAAAAGAAAACAGCACCTTAGAGCTGGAGTTGAATAAGAAATTACATGAGATGAGTGCTGCCATATGATTGAGTGGTAGGCCAGACTGTATTATAGAACTTTTTAATCTATAGCAAAAATGAGTGAGGAAACCGGATGCCTTGGAATAGGGATGCCCTGAGGTCAGGATATTTTGCTCCCATTTCTGAGTCTTAGAAAATCAAAGTGTGCCAAGATGTGCCTTTGCTTTCTCTTTCCTCCTGGGAAGCCCTTCCTCATTTTTTTTTGGGTAATAATCCCCACAGATTGACTGAAGGGCAAAAGAAAAATACACGGTTGGTCACCAAATAGTCAGGCAGTGTGATTGCATTGTGTATTTGGGGCTGGGGGTCTGCATGGTCCCTAACGTGAGATGGACAGCTCTGCAAGCCAGAGGCACCCCATGGGGTCTGGTAACCTTCCGGGGAGCCGAGAGCCAGTGTGTCACAAGGAGGGAGGGCAAGATGAGGGGTCCCCTGTAGAGAGATTACTTTCAGTACAGAGAGGAGAGAAGGAGGAGGACGGCAGGTGGGTAGGAGTACAAGTTAGCCCTAAGGGATGGAGAGCATGGGGAGGAGACAGGGAAAACTGGCCAAAGACCTCAAGTAAGCTATCCATGCTTTGAGCCCCAACATCTGCGACAGCTGCTCATTTCATACCACTTCATCCCTCTATTTATCAATGCCACGGGCTCTAGAACCTTCTGACCGCTTGGTTGAGGGAAAGTAAAACCATCAGCTTTCAATGAAGACCCCCAAGGGTCATACGGAAGGGGTGAAACTTGGATCCCTAACTGGGAGAAAAGCCACCTTCAACAATGGCCATTGAACTGGGGGACGAGGCTGAGGCAGTCAATAAGAGGAGCTAGCAGCGGGCTGGAGCGAGCGAAGTCTGCCCGTCAAAGTGCTCTACAAGGAAGGGTGCCGAACTTAAAGGATGCCGAGTCAGCAGTCAGCCTGCATTGGATTCTCCAGAGATTCAGCCCAGGAAGAGGCTTTTTTAACAAGCTCCCCGGTGATTCTGGTGTGTTTACCATTGTGTGAGAACCACTAGAGGAAAAGCTCTCTCTCCTTTTGTGAGCATTCACGTCTTCCCAGGAAAAACGAGATTGTTAAATGTTGCTCTCTCTCTCTTCCCCCCAGTACGTTTACCTTGGGCAGTGGATTTTTGCCATAATCCACATACAAGGTACAAAGCTATATTTAAAAGTTAGCCAACTGATGAACCCCCCCTAAATTCCATTCCAAATCTTTCTTATTTGCTTAGGAAACTGGGTCCTAATTGGCCATGAAGAAAGCGTGCTGTCGTGCTGGCGTTTACTTTGCTGGTCCCCTGGCTTGATCAAGCCTGCTCTCAAATGTGATGAAACGAGGGGCTTTCATTCAACATCACAATACGCTTAAGTAACAGTTTCATTTCTTCTCAGACCTAAGGGAACTGATATATTTATTAAAGCATTTTGATCCTTTGGAGACAGATTAATAAGAAGCTTGTGTCAGTTCTGTGTGATAAAATGAGCCAATAAACAAAAATGCACACTGACATTGGATATACTGGGCCACAAGTGGTCCAATGCATATTTGTGCTGTCACAGAGAAAAATTACCTAGGTGGAAAAAAGAAGAACTGGCAGTATTACATTTCCATTATTAAACGGGCACTCTAAATCTCAGTTTGGAGTGTGTGTGTGTGTGTTTTGAGTGTGTGTGTGTTCCTGTATATGTGTTTTTAGAGGATCTTTTTGTTTTTCAGGTCTAAGAATAGTGAACTCATTTGAACATGGACTTTTGAACTAGAGTGTAATGAGGTTCTGTTTACCTCTGCATGGCTTTGCTGGCCTATGCCCCTTATGCAACTGCTTGTAGTGCCAAAGCAGCCATGGAAAACCCATAAACAAATGGATGTGACTGTGTTCCAATAAAACTTTATTTAAAATAACAGGTGGACAGCTCTTCAGCCATGGTTTGCCAAACCCTTGGTTTAGAAACATGGAGCTGGGACAATGCCATCATCTGCCTATCTCCAAAGAGGAATTCTATTTCTGTATCTCATTATCTAAGGATGGCTTATTCATTGGCAGTCTTGTCTGATCTTGTGTTTTGTGAGTACTTCAAACTTTCAGGAACCAATTCAGGAAATAGGTTTTGCGTGTCACACTTGTAATTAGAGACTCTTCTTGGCTGATATTTTATTCTAATCTAAATAAGAGTTCTTCTTTTGGAGTGATAGGTTAACATGAAAATAATACAGATTTTATTTTACAATCAACACTTCGTATTTGAGAACAGTCATTTGTTTTAAATTCAGGTCACTGAAGTTTTCTTTTACTTTTTAAGATTAAACTATTTGAGTAAAATGAAATTGTGTTGAGATGGAGCTTAACACTATGGTTTAATATAACTATGAAAAGGTCTTTCATTTTGACTAGGGAATTCTGGAAGTCAATAAATAGCAAAGTTAATTATACAACGAGGACAAAAAGTGCCTGTTTTGTTAATCCTGTAACCTCAATGAAACTTGATGGGAACACTAAATCAAGTGGCATGTTTGAACTTCCAGAAAACACACCACTCGTGTTCCTTAACTTAAGGGAAAAAAATTCAGACCAAGCATTCTGATAGGAAACCAAATCTCTCTCTTGTTGTGCATATAGTAGATTATTATTCATGCCATAAAGCCAAAACTCTGGACCTCTCAAATTGTATGCAGAAAAATGAATGGCCCCAATAGCAAAGTGAAATTCCTGTGATAGTGTGTGTCACAGTTTAATTGTAACCTGTCCCCTTGCCAATTTCTCAGCCAGCTCTTAGGAACCAGGAACTACCCAGGTGACAGGAGCATGGGAGGCTTCTCTATAAACGGGAGGCAACCAAGAAGGGGTGCTGTCACAGTCTTCCTCCTGGGGCAAATAGAGTTGTCTCATAGCCCTGTGTTTGCTTTTACTTAGGGGAGAAAGGGAAGAAAGGAGGGAAGAGTAAGAGAGACTGACAGAGAGAGAGAGAGAGAGAGAGAGAGAGAGAGATTGATTGATTGACTTGAAATTCAAGATCACCCCTTCCATTTCTAACTGGGAAAAAAAAGAACTTTCCTTCCAAATCCTACAGATTCAGCTTAAATCTGAGCAATAAGAAATAATGACAACAAATCTTTAGCAGTCACAAGTTTTTTCACATATATCATCCTATTTAATGATAAAAGCTTTATCAAGTATTATAATGCCTATTTGACAGATGAAGATACTGAGGCTTAGAGAGTTTGCATTTTTTTTTCTTTTTCTGGAATCATGAAGAAAATTCAGGAAAACCAAAGTAATCTGGGCCCAAGGTCACTGGGTACATTTTAATTAACTGGTGTAGACCCATGGCATACTGAATTCATGTGCAGATAACAGAGACTGATTAAAATGGTTTTAGGACATAGTGTCTGTTTGTTTTCCAGGCAATTGCTTTCATTGTACCAGCAGCTTGGCAATGCCAAGGTCAGTACATCTGTGCCTTTCTTTTTCTTCTTGGTTGCAAGGGCTTGGTATATTATTGACCCACATGAAATTGGAGTTTCTCAGCAAGAAAGAAGGAGAAGGGCTTCATATTGAACAGGCACTTTCCAACATTGGAGTTTTAATTTGGGGGGTTGTTTGTTTAGTCCTGGTTTGAAGACATTTCCAATAACACTCGATCTGCAACTCATACAGAACATCTATGGACTAAGGACTGAATTTTCCTTGGCACAAAACTCATTTGCGAAATTCATGTAACAGAGAAATGCTCCCCAATGACAATTTCGTACAAAATTGTATACAGTTGCATGTGTTGTACAAAATAAAGCAACAGCCATAGGAAGAGGTTTATTTACAAGAAACCTGAGAGTTGAGCATCGAGCAAACATGCTGAGTTTGTCTTTTGATGGAAATTCAATGTCACGCAAGAGCTCACAGTGGAAGCTGTAGGTTACCATCATCCCTGGTTATTCCCAAGGGATCGGATGGAAACTAAAAATAAGGTGAGATGCAGGAGTGATTCAGCACAGTAGATTCATATTCTGACTTAGGTCACCACACAGTCCAGGGATACACATGGCCCCCCACACGCGGAGACCATCCTGGATCAGAGACCAGGGGTTCCGACAGTGATGTTGACATGCCCAGGGTGTGGCTGAAACAGGTGGGCTGTGAACCCCAAATGCACTTTCCCTTGCACAAATGACTGGCTTTTTTCCATTTTCACTCTGCGATGAACCAGTCACAGGCACTGGGTTTGTCACCTGCAAATGCAGAGCTCCCTTTCCACCACTTCCCTTCACCATTTGCTGCAGTAGGATAACTTAGACAGCCATCTCAACATCGACACCTGCCTAACGTGACTTTAGAGTGGTATGGATGGTTCCAGGTGGTGAATGCTGATGTAGACCAGAGGCTCTGCCTGTGCTAGTTCATTGGTGCTTGTAATAACCCTCAAAGGAAGGAGATCTAGTATTGTTATAAGAGTGAATACGTTATATTAGTTTTCTGAGGTTGTTTTAACAAATTACCACAAACACAGTGGCTAGAAACAACTGGCCTTTCTCCTTTCACTGTTCTGGAGGCCGGAAGGCCACAGTGAAGGTGCTGCCAGGCCCATGCTCCCTCCAGCAGCTCTGGGGGAGGAGTCTCTCTTGCCTTTTCCAGCTTCTGGTAGCGCCAGGTGTTCCTTGGCTTCTGGCTGCATCCCTCCCTTCTCTGACTCTGTCTTCACATGGCTGTCTTCTCTGTGTCTTAGATTTAGGGCACACCCTCATCTCATATGGTCTTATCTCAATATGTAAATAATTTCTCCTTTGAAGAGCCTATTTCTCAAAGTCCTATTCTGAGACTCTGAGCAGGAGTGAATTCAAGGGGCTCTTCCTTCCACTCTACCATATAACTCATTTGTCTGGGACAGGCCAATTCCCACTGGTTGCCATGGGAAAACTGTATCTTTACTCTTGAAACTGCCCTACTTTGGACAATGACAGGCCCTACTGTAGCCAGACCTTATGCATCGGGACATTGAGACTTAGAGAGGTCCTTGCCCAGGGATAAACAGGTAAAGGTGGATTTGGAGCTCAAGTCTAGGGGTTCTAAGGTCCTACATCTTCCATGAGTGTGTGACACTGGGAGGCAAACCCAGCTCTCTCACCAGAAGAAGGCTGTTGCAAGATCCAGAGACCTGGAGAATCCATATGTTAACATAACTTGTTGGGAAAAAACCAACATTGAAAGTTTTGAGAAATCAAGGAAATCTACAAAATGCCAGCAACTCCCACCTGTGTTTCTTCATTCTTTGATGTTCATCTATCTGGCTCTTAACATGTGCCCAGGCCTGGAATCAGCGATAGGTGGCTGTACCTGTTCAGGCTGCCAGCCAGGTGGAGAAATTGGGGTAAAGTGTTTTAAAAGATGTTCCTTTTCCCAAAAAAAGTATCAAAGTTATAATTATGAGACAGTCAGGTTTTTGATGGACTTCCTTAGCCCCTTTCATACTTCTGTTTCCTTTCATTTGAGTCTTCTATGGTGGAGTCAGGGGCAGCACGTTCTTTTCGAGGAGTGTGGACTCTGCAGATCTTCACTGAACAGAGTTGTGCCTCGCTGGAAACAGGGAGTGCCACGCACATGACTTGCAAGGACTTGTGTTTGTGTGCATGAAGGCTAAGTCAATGGCTAAGGCCGGCTGGTCAACCCTCAGTTGCCAGCCAATTAGTTGTGCGCTTTGATAGATCTGTCTCAGCAGGAGGACAGTTAATCTAATGGCTGTGCCCAGCATGATGCTTAGTAGATCAAAGGGTGCTGAAGAAATTCTTGCTGGTGGCAGCCCCAGTGAGAAAGGCCGCCCTTGAGATAGGTCCCTCATGTAAAACTCGGGGCACGGGTGACCAGTGCAGCTGCCCTGGTCCTGTCCCAGCCAGGCTGAGATCATAACTGGCCTCTTACCGTGGCAGAGCTTCCTGCTCATCCTGCATCCTCGTTACCTCACTGGACTGCAGGTGCCCTGCTGCGACTGTGCAAACACACTCGACATTCCACCTGGCTCTACAGCTTTGAAATTATGTGATTCTTGACTAAATTTTAACAAGGATCAATAGCCTACATTTTGAGTTGTGTGCCTAAACTGAGACTTTACTAGTTGTTTGACATTGAATTATTTTACATTGGCACAATTCAGATGCTCATAAAATGAGGTCACATTGCCCTTGGCATGAGAATGCCTCCTTTGAGAGATGTTAAACATGTTTAAGATAATCTTATCTAACAATGCCAGGAGACCTGCACTGATTCTTTTCTAGGTAATTAATTTACTATCATGATTTGCTCAAGAAAAGGCAGATAATAGGAAAGAGTTGATAAGACCACTTTCTACTCAAAGAAATGATGAGAAGCCCAATGGATGCATTACTTGGAAAACCATGAACCACCCATGTGCATCCATTAGAACCTGCTTGGAGACTTCAAGTGTTCCCTGAGGAAGAGTCTCTTTGACTAAGTCTGCAAAAGTCTATGCAGGGATGTCTCCTTTCCGTTGAGTAACCCAACCCGTGAGTGTCTGGTTTCCCACAGGGTCACAGACATGGCCACTTTTGTTTCTAATCACCAGATAGTAGATACAATGCTGCTTGATTATTTTAGCTGAGCTCCTATCCCTGGAATTCAAGGACATATTAATTTGGTCATGAAATGAGATGCAAAGCTTTCAGTCCTACTGCTAAGGCTCCAAGAGGTTATCAGTTTGGGTACAGAGCAAAGTCAAGGACATGCTGCATTTTCTAAGACCACATAGCCACCACTGCCATCTGAGACAAGTCTGCTTGTTCATTCAACATCACTTTCCAAGTCCTTCTTGGCCTCCAGGTATTGTGGTGAGCATGGCAGGTGTAGCAGTAGGTGGGACAGATGACGTCCTTGCTCTTCAGGAACATACAATCTCAAGGGGGAGATAGGTTTGCAGATACCCAAGCTGTGTGCCTTAGCATGGGGCTGGATGAAAGCCAGAACACATGCCATGCACTGGGCATTGTTGGGGAGCTGTGAGACATTTGGTGGCTGATATGATGGTGGCTGATGTAATGGAAAGGACGGTGGAAGTTCAGGAGTGAAAACTAGCAGGAGCTAGAGCTTGGATATCCAAATATGTAGGTTGACCAACGCCTTCCAGTTTGCCTGGAACGTTCCTAGTTTTATAGTGGAAAAGTCCCACATCCCAGAACCCCTCCCTCCCCCACTTAGTCCCAGACAAACTGGGACAGTTGGTCACGCTACTTACATGGTAAGTGTTTTCTCCTACTCTGTCCTGGAAACTGGGGAGCTGGTATTTTAGCAGCAAACACAGATATCGAGAGACGTGCAAAATATTTTCCCTCTCTGGTCTTTCATGAAGGCTTTTCTTTAAAGGAGCCTTAGAAGTGAAAACAGGTATTTGAACAAAAATTGTATGCAAATGTTCATGGCAACATTATCCATAATAACAAAAAGGTAGAAAGAACCCAAATGTGCATCAACAGATGGATAAAGAAAAGGTGATACATCCATACAACAGAATATTATTTGGCCATAAAAAGGAATAAAGTACTGATGGATGCCCTGGAAAAAGCATGCTAAGTAAAAGAAGAGAGGCCCAAGAGGCTGTATAGTCTAATTATATGAGATGCCCAGAATAGATAAATCCGTAGAGACAGAAAGCTAATTAGTGGTTTCCAGGGGCCGGGAGTTGTGGGGAGTGGGGAGTCACTGCCAACAGGTACGGGATTTCTTTTGGAGGTGGTGGAAATGTCCTAGAATTAGACAGTGGTGATAGTTACACAACATGGCAAATATACTGAATGCCACCGATGGTAAGTTTTATGTTCTGGGTGTTTTACACAATTAAAAAAAAAAGTACTGGCCCAAGGCCCAGAGCCACCTCAAAGATGCAAGTCCATTTTGTAATGTTTCCCCCAACTACGTTGCTTGCTTCCCTTTATTTTTTTTACACTAAAAACCTATCTGTGAACCGCAGGCTTATTGTCCTTTGAAAACGACTGATTTCACATTTTATAAATGCACAATGAACACCCATGAGTCTTCATTTGTCCCCGGGCACCTGCGGCTGAGACAATCGTTCTCCTAAGAGGCAAAAGAGCTGATGGGGTCGTGGCTGCCTGTGAAGAAGGAGGCGCTTCCTCTGCTCCAGGTCATCCGCTTAGTGACCTCCATCGAATCGCAGGTGTGTTCGTGATTTACACTCACGCGTCATGTGGTCTTTCACCACTTTAATTGCCTGGTCATTAAAGAGGTGGAGAAAATTAGGGATGAATCCACACACATCCAGTTCAGGATATATGGCCTATCACTGCTGCTGGCTAATAGGGTACTGATGCCTAATGCCATTTTGAATATTAATATCCACCCCCAACTTTCAACAGCATTATAATTTGGCAACACTCAGTGGTGCTTCTGCCTTCCCAGCCAAATGACATTTGTCACACTCAAGTAGGAACAATTATTAATAATTTTCATTTCATTAGAAGCACTACAATAAAATGTCAACAGCCTTAAAAGTACATCAGAAGTGTACAAATTAATTTTGATTTTCTGAAGTATAATTACTTTTGTAAGTACTAGACTGTGTAATCACTTTGGGCGCTATTACTTATGCGATCAATTATACTTAAATGCACTTATCTGTTTTCAAACATGATTTTCGGAGGTCACCTATTGGTGTATTTTGCTAATATAATATAAATGCTATAATTCACCCAGGACTTGCAGTACCCGAGGGGTGGATAAGGAAGTGATGAGATAAATTGAAATATAATAGCAAAACTAGTCTTAGCAAGAGACCACTGCCTCCCATATATGAACTGAGGCTTAGTTTGACTTTATATCTGGCTGGGGAACTGCACACAGTGATTAAGGACAGCTTCACTGAGATGAAATCATTAGAATGTGCAAATGCATAATGGCAGAATTCTAGAACATGGGTTCTCAGGGATAGGGTGGGGGTAGGGAATAGGGAGCTAAGACTTAACAATGTACAGTTTCCATTTGGGACATTGGAAGCGTTTTGGTAATGGATGGTAGTGATGGAAGCACAACACTGCAAACGTAAACAGCATTGAATTATATATGTGAAAGTGGTTAAAAGAGGAAATGTTGGGTTATATGAAATGCACTAGAATAACCGTGGAACTGGACAATGCAAACGGTGAACCCTAAGTAGAACCGTGGGCTACAGTTAATAATACACATTAGTTATAACAAATGCTCTACACCAATGAGAGGGCTAACAATGGAGTGGTATGTCAGAATCCTCTATTTTATGCAAGATTGTTCTGTAATCACAACAAAAAGAAAACATTTTTCAATGGAGAAATAAAGGCGGTAGTTCATATCTACTTTAGAGTATAATAAAGGTTAAAATCTTGATTTCTGGTACCTAACTTTTTGACTTGCTTGCTGTGTGCTGTTGAATAAATTGCTCCACCTCTGTGGACAGAAGCGTCTTCATCTCTAAAATGGAGGCAATGGGAAAGCTAGTTCCATGGGCCTTCTTTGTCGATATTTTTTCTCTACTGCAGACCCTCATGCAGGCAGATGCTTACGTGTTTACTGAGTGAGTAAATAAGGGTTGTCAGAAAAATTCAATGAAAATATGTAGAAGTGCTCATTAACTATAGCAAGTATTTTTGTTGTCATTAATCATCATAATCAATACAATAATAATAATGATAATTTCAATCTTAAGAAACCTATTGATTCCACTTATTTTGGCCAGGAAACAGTCAAGCCCAATAAACTCATGGAAATATTCTGTATGCCACTAATAATTAAATAAATGCCAAATAAAGCAACTATTAGATACCTTTATTAGACTATAGAACAGGAAAACCAAAAGCCAACAACATCCAGAGAGGGTGAGGGGGTAGGAATGTGGAGGCTTTCAGACACTGTTGGCAGGAATATAAGCTGGCTTTCCATTTCTGAAGAGTGTTTTGGCTGAATCTATCAAAATTTAAAACATACACAAGCCTTTGACCAGACATTTCTACTTTCTGTGTCTAAGTTACAGAAATAACAATAGAGCAAAGGTATATGAACAAAGAATTTCTTTATAGTATTGTTTAATTGCATAAGTTGGAAACAGTGTGATGTCCATTTCCAACAGAGGTTAGTGAAATAAAATATGTCGCACCCAATGAACAAAATTCTGGGTAGACACTGAGAAGAAGAATCTTTAGAGATCGAGATATACAATTTTCTAAAATACAGTATTATGTATTATAAACAGCATGTATTGTGTGCTCGTATTTTTGCTTTAAACAATAGACTCTAGATTGCACAATCCCTATAAAGAAATATGGGAAATAAGTTACGGACCAAATATAAAGAACTGCTGCCTCTTGGGCAATGAGGTTGCGTGGATGTGGTCATGATTTTATTTCTCAATAGACATATGTTAGGGGTGGTGTGATGTGTAGTTTTAATCTATTTGGCATTTGTAAGAAATTTAAAATAAACACATCACATTTATTTAAAACAGTTTTAAATATGGGAAGACTCTCTTGGTAACTAACCAAGCAAATCAGTCAATAAAGAGTTGCCAAACTGGTGTGGCTGATCACTGGTCTGTTTGGGCTTACTGTTGAACTGGCTGCCAGCTAGAATTGATGCAAGCTTCGAGGAAGAAAATCAGGAGATCCATATAATTTATATGAAGTATTGTGTACTTAGGCTTTGCCGTTTTCAGGAGCTCCCAGCTGTATCCTCCATAACTGATAAGTAGAACCACTCCTCTTATTTTTCAGAAATGTGGACAAACTCACTCACAACATTACATTCTGGTCCTCAAACCATTCCTGTAGCCGTTGGGGGAATGACTGCTAAAAAGTTTTTATATTGAAAGTTTGAAGTCTTGCCTCCCTGGTGATGGAAATAATGATACTAGCTCTCGATGAATAAGAATGGAAGTGGTGGTTTGTTTTACTTGTTAGAATCAATTTCGCATAACATCCATGAATGAGGTATCCATTTCACTTTTACTATGTTGACTTTTAAGAGCGAATCATATCCTAAAACATCAAATTACTAAGTGAAATTGTAATTACAAGAAAAATGATGAAACTATAAAATCAAAAGTAAGCCCTGTTTTGGGCGGACCATGGTTGCTCAGCAGGCAGAGTTCTCACCTGCCATACTGGAGGTTCGATTCCTGGTACCTGCCCATGCAAAAAAAAAAGAAAAAAGAAAAGTAAGCCCTATTTTTAAGAAATAAATCTCCTGCTTTGAATAAAATAAAAACTTGCATTGACCTAAGAACATGGTTAATGAGGTATTTGCCAAATTGTTTAGTTTTTATGGTTTGCCAAGTGTGTAATTAGTTTGCTTGGCACTTTTTAAAAATGTTATTATAAATTCTTCCTCCAAAGAAAATTATGCAACATAATTATTAACTCTAAAATTACATGTACATTTATCTGCTAGTATTTGGTTTCAGCCTCAGCTGTCACTTAAACATCAGCTGCTTGAGTCACGCACCTGTTCACAATGATGCTTTCCATGTGTTTCGACTAATTTCCTATTATATGGTGGAAAGCCAAACTCTGGGAAAGTTGAAGTAACCAAAACTGGGCTTTGATAGGAAATCACTCCTAAAACTGGAGGCCCCGATTGCAAGGAAGGGCACTCCTGAATCCTCGTCCATCTTGATCACACTGTCCATGGCCTGTGTTATACATTTTCATGCATTTCGAACATTTCAGCCAGAAACAACAGCATTCCAAATGCAGGCACACAAAGGCAGGTTAACCCATGTCAGGGCTAGATTTTGTTCTTGCTTTTTCTTGGATGATGCCTTTGAAAAGCAAAAATCAATGCTTTTTTTTAATGAACACAAAGGAGGAATGTTCAAGAGTTTTTGAAAATGCAAACCTCTATGTAAAGGTGGTCTTGACCCAGATTTCGTCTTTCAATTTCATTTACTGGAGATGTTGGTTGTCTGCTCACCAGTGAGCTCCTTGAGAGTGGGGCTGGATCTTAGGACTGCCTTGCTGCAGCACCTGCACAATCCTTTGTCCTCGGCCGGCCAATGCTCAGTGATCATTTACTAATTGAAAAAATAACTATGTTTCCTTTCCACTTCATCAGTGAACCAGAACACAGAAACCGACATCTCCGCTGTGTGGAAAATGCTCTACAAGTGCCTGTGTATAACTCAAGCAGATTCCATCGAAGCGTTACTCCAAATTCCAAGATAGAAATGGATTCAACTGTGCCCTGGTGCTGCCGGCGCCAGTTCTACTGCTCTGAGGGCTCGGAGGTTCTGGTTTCCTTAGCAGCCTTGCAGAGCAGCAGACACGGGGACCCGTGCCTTTCTTTGCAGGAGAATATGCTGGCATTGGCCTGGACAAGACCTATGGTCACATTTTGAAGTTTGTTCACTTCCATTACATAAACCTGCCAAAATGTCAGGTTAAAGATCATCTGAAAATTGCCACGCATGAGAGAATCCTAAAAGTGCACCAATCTCTGCACATGGATGCTGGCCTCAGAGTCCTGAGAGGCAGCTGTCGCCTCCTTTTCATGCAGTGTCAACCCCCAGAGGTTGGGTTTGTCACCCTTCTCTTGAGCAAATGTGTTGGTGGATCACATTCCAGCTAATCCTCCCAAGTGTCCACGCCAAGTGAGGGTCCGATGCCGAGCAGGAGGCTGTTTGCACAGCAATGGTTTTACTGAATCTTTAGATGTCGAGCTAGGACTCATATCACTCAAATAAATAAGAACAAACTCAGGATTTAGAATCCTTGAGGCACAAGTGCTAGGTTATTTCCACTTTTCCTGACCCTAGACTTCCTAAATTGATTGCTTCTGATTTGGTAATGAGGCTCCATGTATATCTCGCTGGGAGAAAAAGGACACAAATAAATAAGCTTTGAAAATGTAACCTTTTCTTTCCTACCACCGCTGTTATTCCCCTGATATAGGCCTCGTGATCGCTCCCTCCGGGATTTCCTATGATATTATTTAGTTTCTTGCTGGATGTTTCTGTCGATAATCCAAAGAGAAATCACGCAACAATTTGCATGGTACGTTCTTAGAAAACATTTTTAGGTTCTATCTTAAGGGAAGAGCGGGACATATTTTCACTTTTACACCTTCTGTTCCCAAATGAAAACATTGACTTGAAAGTCAGGCCTGTGAGCAGCTTCCCACTTGCACAATAAAACTGGGCTGAAATCCTCCTGCGATGGCAGCAGTCGCTGGAGGATATCAGAGCCAGGTGTTTTAATGCCGCACAGAATGTGGGGAAACGTACCAAATACAATCAACGAAGCGTATCTCTTTTCACACTGAAAGCAATATGTTAAAGAAAAATATCAACAATTTCTATTAGAGTATTCACTTAGAACTCATACAAATAATAAATTAAACAACAAATGAAAAGATGGTTCTGCTTAATACCCATTGGACGGCAAAGGCAGATACATACATGAAAAGAATACAACCCCCTAAGTCTTTTTTGCCAGGGGACCAAAAACCTGTTTGGCAGTAAGAAGTCACCCTCCTCAATGAAAATAAACTCATGAGCAGTGGGACATTGAAATGATGAAGGTCTGACAGTGATGACAGAATATAAGCTACGAATGTGCTTTCATCTAGCCAGATGGATCGTTATTTTATTGTCTAGTGATTAACTGGAGGAAAAGAGATGAAATAAAGCCAGGCACAAATTAACTTCTGAATTCACATGAAGTGATATGACACCGTACCTGGAACAAGCCTCATTTCAATGTCCACTTGGTGGACCACATTCTCTTAATCTTGTATCTTACAGTTCTTTTTTATGATGACTCAAAGGCTGGCTAGGTTGTGAGAAGTTCCTGCTGCTGATCAGATAAAGCTGCTTTAATATAATCCCTGCGCTGAGAATGTCTTGACATTAACACTTCATAAAATGGATCAGATTTTTACTATCTAATTCAAATCAGGAACAAAAGATTCCATTCCCTTTAGTCCATATTTAACACATTTGTCTTAAAGCCCTATCTTTAAATTAAAAATGCATAATTATGTGCATATAATTTTGGTAATTTTTAGAGAACTTTTCTTTAATGAGCATAGTGTCCTTCATATTATATCTGAACAAAAAAAAAGGTGGTTTGGTCGCCTGAGGAGCATTTGCAGTTGCCCTTTTACAAAAGCCACATTTCCTAAAATTATCCCGATTTCCTGAATCATGTTGAGATCACACAATTTCCTGGTGAGAGCGAACCTGGCTTTTTATTAGGAACTTTTCCTTTGGGAGGAACTATTCTGGGTGTTCAAATCTGATGAGAGATTGAAGTTCAACCGTCACCGTGGTGAATTTCCATGGTATCTCGCAGGATGGTGAGAGA
Source organism: Myrmecophaga tridactyla (assembly GCA_004026745.1). Lineage (NCBI taxonomy): Eukaryota > Metazoa > Chordata > Mammalia > Pilosa > Myrmecophagidae > Myrmecophaga > Myrmecophaga tridactyla. The sequence goes on along the minus strand of PVIY010009850.1, from coordinate 2,720 downwards.
CAGATGGTAATGCTTCAAAATGGTATCTCAGGGCCGGGAATCGGGGGAAGTCCTTTCACCCAAAGGTGGGGAGGAGGGGCACTGAAGGGGCTGAGGGGGCTAAGGGGGCTCACTTAGCTGACCTGGAGAAGCCTCTCCCTAACATCGTCTCTCAGCACCAAACCCTCACGTTTCTGCAGCCAGTGATTCGGTTCCTTCTGTCCATTTAGCTCTTTGTTCCTCATCGCTTTCCAAACATCTGTCCTGGAAAGTAAGGCAGGTGTGCTCAAGCAGTAGGGCCAACACTCCATCCTGCCAGGCCAAGATGTGCGGAGAAAATGCAGCTTGTTCAAGGTGAATATAAATCCTTTACTCTTGCTTGCGAGCATCTACCACTGCTGACCAGGAAACAGACCTTCCCGTGGGTGCCTCTTTGCATTCCCTGGTTTAAATAGTTGCCCTTCAACTTAGCTCGGTCCTTCCATGTGGCTACTCAGTTTTTCAAAGTTTAACTTTTTCCCCTTTCCCCTTCCCCAGTTGGTGTTGTGGTGATGGAGAGTATGGCAGTGGGCAGAGGAGGCTCCCGGGGGCCTAGGGCTCCAGGCCACCATCAGGGCCTTTGCAGGTCTCTGCAGAGGGGCTGTCCCTCGTGCTCATCCAGGCCCCTGCCCAATCCCTGCTGACCTCAGTGGCTCCTGGAGACACAGCCAAGGAATTCACACTCTTCTCTCTCTATGCTCACTCAAGGCGCAGAAATCCTTCTCTCAAGCCACTCACTGTCCCGATGGATCTGTCTGTGACTCAGCCCCTGACTGACTGGTCTACCTTGCAGCTCTCTGTTATAGGGTCACCGCTGAATACCTGCCACACTGCCTGGAATGAGTGAAGACCCGGTCCTTATACTTCACCTAGCCACTCTAATGGTTTCACCTGGAGGTGGCCCTCTCTTTTCGGTTGGGAAACGCCTGTGAAGTGGTGTCCCAGAGTCCCACCTGGGAATCAGGTACTGAATGATTGAATGAATAAGTGAATAAAACAAATGATTGGAAAACAATGACCCTGCCTTCAAATGTCTACTGGAATGCAAACAACAGCATATCAGCGTTGAGGAAGGTAGCATTTCTGAGGGGAAGGATTATTTAAGCTAAAGACACCCAAATCGGAAGATATATATTCAGTGTTTATAGAATGGAAAATGGGGAGTGGGTGGGAGTCAATGGAGCCCTCATCAGCCCCGATTACATCTCCCACAATTTGTGGCTAAAATATCATATGATTCAGCATCTCTGTTAGCATTCAGAATTGTTAATTCATGGGCAGGAAATTTAGATGAATTCTAGATGAGAAACTGAATTTTCTGCGGCACAGCGGGAAAGTCAGTACTCGCTGTAGTTGAGGATAGTTATCAGTGATTAGTGGGCTTGTGTTTGATGCAGGAGCTTTTGTGCTGCATGCAGCATGGGGTGAAGTAGCCAGCCCTATAGACAAGACTTTGAAAGCGATGAAACAAACCCATGTGTAAAAGAATTAGTGTGGGACAGAGCTGAGGGCAGAGCGAAGATGTTGCTTCAACTCAGAAGCTGCAGGAATGTGCTGCGGGATGGGCTCGGTACCAAGGTCAAATATATTTCAATCAGGAAATTAAATGGTCATGGGAAGAAGATCAGAGAAATTGTGCATTTTATCCACAGGCTCCGCCACATGCTTGTGGACAGATGCATCTGGTCATTTTTGTAACCTTCTGATAGTCCCCGTGTGACGCCGGAATACACAGTTGAAAAGTAAAACTTCAACCCATTCAACACGAAAATAGACATTTACATTGGAAATATGCATAATGGGCATTTTGCTGACTAGTTGACTAGTAGCCTGGAGTTTGCAGTTTGTTTAACAAATATGCCTACCGAATACCAGGCATGCCCCGGAGACCAACCGCAGGTCCACTGTGGTCTGGGAGGCTGTGGGGTTTCTCTTGAGATGTGTTGTGATCGGTGCTGCTATTTCCTCTAGAAATTAAACAACAGAGCTGCTCTGTAAACACGCGTGCCCCATGTGATTTGTAATATATGTGCACAGGTATGTGAACCTCCATATAGAATGCAAGTCTTTAGAACTGACACTACTCTTTCTGTAGAGTGCAGGGACTGTGGACAGTATATTGGTTCTTTCTTCAGAAAACTGTAAGATAATTCCATGTAGAAGAAAACGCAATAACCCATTGCAGGAAGATCAGGGGCCCCAGTGAGCACATGAAATATCACCAAGCATGCCCGCTGCTCATTGTCACGGGAGGCATTTGGGCCAGCTGTTAGAAAATAAGCCCACGTTCCTTCTGAAAGTGCTTCATGCGCCTCCATAAACGGCTTTAAAATTATTCCATTTTATAAGCACAGTGGACTTGGTAGCTTCTAAAAATATGTATCCCGCAAAAATTTATTTGGACAATTGACATTTTCTCTCAAGCTTGTGCTATTCTAATATTTACTGTGGCCTGTAACCAGGTTATAGATAATTGCATTCTCTATAAATTTATTTGACTCAATAAAATACAAAATTTGGCTTAAATATCTAAAATCTATGATTACTTCTAGAAAATAAATAAATCTCTTGGCTACGAAATAGATATGAATCATCAGGAGCTAGTGAAAAATATGACCGGGTCGTAATGCAGCCTACAAATATGACTGATGAATGCTTAGCACAATTTCTACCAATATATCTTAGGCATCAAATGATTCATC